>CM031240.1:965371151-965521151 GCA_018340775.1 Taxus wallichiana var. yunnanensis
AAATTTACCATCAAGATCTTGATCACCAATGGAATGCCTTGCAGATATGTTCCTCTTGAGATCTTGTAAAAACTAGAATTTAACTATCTCTCGGGCAAGAATACGTCGAAATTGAATATTCCAAAGTATAATTGTTTAGAACACCATGAAACCATGTATCTATAGCATGAGTCTAGATTAGATCATCATCATAAAGGACCTGAAATTCTTCCTTTGTCCGGATAAGTGCGCGATACCTCCAATTCCGCTTAGATGCATAAGCGATGAAGCCACTCATATAGTTCTAATAGAAAGATAGTGAAAAATTTCTCATATAAATTTGTCATACAAATTTTGTTCTACCTAAGTGCGTGCATTAGACTCGAGATCCACTATTGAACCACCGTGCATATTCTTCCTCCAGATCATGTATGCATTCCTTAAAACTTGCTAGAGTTAACCAAGTATGTCTTCATCACGAACCATCTTGAAAACAAGCCGAAAAGAGGTCCCGATAATGGAAGTAATGATGTAGCCTAGAATTTACCGGATAACACCCCAGTCGCATTGGCAAATCACTCAAATTAGACGAGCACTCACCCGAAGTGTGTAAAGGTACCAGGTCCTCTTTAGGGTTCTTTGTAGTAGGATGTTAGTGTGATGAAGGAAGAAACATATATATCCATAACTAATCCATCATTTTACCATGCATGCTACATTCAGATCTATGAAAGAACAAGCTTAAACAAGTAATCACAATTGAATCAATAACCTACACTACTCAATTACACATAGTAGTGACACTTAGATTCAGCCAATAACATCCATCTATTAATAAACACGAAGCTTCTTACATTGATGTCAATCTATACTTGATGTGCATGGATCCGTTCTGATAATTCCATCATATATCTCTCTATCACACACACATCCATCTCTCATATATATATATATATATATATATATATATATATATCTCTCTCTATTCATGCCCCGATACTATGTAATTCTCATCATATATATAGGGTGGGGACTTTCCCTTCACCGCTCATCTATTCCATAAATAGGTCGTATGCTATTAATAGCCACACATTGTTTACAGGCATAACCACACATGCAAATGTGCTATATATATACTTCTTACAGTTAACTAAAGTGACAATCCTATTCCTAGCTCGTCTCCATGCAAAATGCTTCGATCCAATCCTCCAAAGATAGACAATGCATGGTGCACATGTCTCTACATCATTGGTGTGTTCCACATGCTATATTTTAAAAATAGGTTATCATGCTCAAAATTTGATAAGTCCCAAAAGTTGAACTTGCCCTCTGCGTGCGGGTTCTTCCTATCCTCTCCACGCCCTTTATCCTGGCTTTCTCTCCCAGGTGGAATTCTTGTGTGATCTCTAACAAGTATTCTTTGATAAACATAAGCACACATTAGAAAGGGAAATTATAGTACATGGGAGGGAAAATTACAAAGGTAGGGGATTAATATACAAGCACCCAACAATGGGATGAGAAAAATAGGTACCATCATGGAATGGTGAGATAAATTCATACCACATCCGAAGCTCCAAGATAATCAGATGGTCATGTCATTCTCTCATGATGGCTCTATGTGGTCTGATAAGAATGAGAGAGACCAAGTTTCCATGTATATAAAATATATTTACATCTAATGACCACTTTGTTATTCATTTGAGATTTTTTTCTTCTTGTAGTCTCTATCCGATACTTTGTGACTATGAGAATCCATTCCTCCATGTTTTCAAAAATAGAATATCTTCTTTTGTCATGAAAGTATTCATCATCATTAGGTGAAGGTTGCAACATGGATTCATGTTTTAAAATCGTAAGGAATTTGGAAGTGGTGAGAGCAAGCTGATTTTGACTCCATTCACAAGATTCTTGTATATTCTCATTCATTTGTTCCAAATGATTTATTTATGTGCCCACCATCTCATTATTGACCTTCATATCATTTTCTATGATGGAGGTACTATCCTTATGAATGAATATATCCACGAGAGATTCAAGAATTTCATTTCCCTTCAATTCATCATGAATACAATATTCTTCACAAAATAGGAAAGGAAGGACTCATATTTAAATTCATACTCATCCATCAATGTTTCAAGGGAACATTGAAATCATATGTTTGTTTTATCTCATTATTGAACATTTGTGCATCAAAAGAAGAATCAAAACTAGACTCATACTTATCTTGCATAGTCATAGCATAGGTCAGGATTTCAAGACTAAGTTGAGGGTCTTCAATTCCTTCTATAACCTTTAAAATATCTTACACAAATTCCTTCTTCAAAGCTTCCACATACTCACTTTCAATTGAAAAATATTCACATCAGGTCTCGGGAGATGATTGGAAACCTAGAAATCATATGGCCATAACTCATTTGAAAAATCTTCTTTCTCATGATCCACATTTCTTATCATTTGGGGGTTACCTTCTTGCAAGTTAAGGCATACCTAATCTTCATCATTTTCAAATAGAGAGGAAATATCCATGTTGAATGGGAAGGGTACACCTTTCAATTCAAGATTCATCAAATCATCCTCATGAAAGGAGAAAGAACACAATGTTGGGGCTGCAACATGAGAATAATCATTTACATCATCCCAAACCTCTCCTAAAGATCCCTCTTCTTCATAGGGAGAAGAGAAGACCCCATACTCACAATTATGATCGTTATCACACTATTTTGATGATGAAAAGGAAACCGGATCATCAGAAAGGTCATGTTATCTTCATTCATCCATGATTGTTTCAAGAAGGAAATTAAATTATAACATTTTCTATATTTCATTCATGGGTATTTTGCGTCAAATGAAGAGACAAAATTAGAAATAAAATAATTAATAATTACCTCAAAATTATCCTCTTGGAGAAATTTTGGTTTGAAAGGAGGGTTCATCTATTCAACATCTTCATGGTCAGAATTCTCAGCAAGCACTAGATCATCTATCATGAGACAAGGATTCTCATCTCTCATGCACATTTCTCCTTCAAAGAAAACTACATATGGATATTCAACTTCTATGTTTCCTTCATCATCCACCAAGGTGTTAAGTTTAAACTCATTGGAATTCTCAAGAAGAGGATAGTCATGATAAGTACATAAGAGTATTTTGGGAATAAAAACTTTGTACTACGGAGAGTCGAAGAATCTACTCCTGAAATATGGATCTTTTCTTCTTCATAATGGAGTACTTCAAGCTGCTCATACTTTTATTGCATGGCCACAACATAATTTAGAATTTCAAGATTGGTTTGAGGATCGTAATTTCCTTTCTATAACTCTCAAAATTATTTACACATACTCCTTTTCAATGCTTCCATTTCTTCATCTCCATAAGTAATAAAATCATCCAAAGGAAGAGAGACAAAAGACAATGCTTTGAGTTTCTTAGTCAGCTGTGTGTAATTCAAGACATTACCTTCAAGAGATTATTCTTTTATTTCTTGGTTTAGATATTTGTCTTCATGTTGTTCATATGACATTTCATATCTTTTTGCATTCTTCTCATTAGGTTCTTAGATTCTTTACCATCAGCCGGTGCAATTCCCATTTTCTTTCCTCTAGTAGTAGTCCATTTGAATTGAATCCATAAATATTTGATAGTAGGATCTTTAGATGCAACAATTTTATCTATTCTAGATATCCTTTTCATAAATTTTGTAGGAATGTCACTAACCTTATTTCCTTTTTCTGGTTTCTAAATTTTATTAGAGGCAAGATACCTCTTTGTTGTGCGAGAATCCATACTTTTACAAGATTTGGTCCAGAATGATAGCTACTCATAAATTTGGATATTTTGGTGATTATCTTCTTCTTTATGGTTGTCACTTATTGGTGTTGAACACTAATCTTGAAACTTCATCATTGTGATGGGTGAAACGAATGTTACATGGATTCCTTCCTTGATAGCGTCACCTTTAAAATCTGATTTTTATTTCGATATCGGATTTTTTTTGGAATATGTATTTTTTTTTATTAAGCGAAATGTGGATAATATGCTTGATCTAATTAATATTGTAGCAGTACATAAATGCAACAATTATGGACAGAAATTAACTCAAGCAAACTAAGAAATGAAATGTGAAACCCTAGTTACAAAGAGGTTAAGAAGAGCCTTAGCTAATTCGTAGTGAAATCTGAAATGTTTTGAAGTGTTGATCGATGAACATGGAGGTAGAAGCGTCACACGAGACCATGGAAAATTCAGATCTGGAAAAATATGTTGGACATAGGCTCCCAGAAAGGGGCAAGGGTGCTGCGGGCATCACAGACTAGAAATAGGTTCATGTGACTACAAAAATTTAGAAACTCGTCCTTTTTAGGTCACAAGTTGTTTGATGTTCTTTTCCTTTATTTTTTATGAGGTTGGATGATGATCTCGAGCTTATTGGAAACCTAAAATGAAGTATTCACCTAGAAAAACTCTCAAATAGACATCAAATCCTAAAAAAGAAAGATGCAAAATGAGGGTTCGGATTGTCGTCATATGTCACAATGGTAATCTTACGAGTGATCATTGCACTATATCTCATACCCAATGTAGTTCTATGTAGGTGTGTGGAATTGTGCCCTAGGTGGCTCTTATGCATGTCACACTTGATAGCGAGCAAAGTAGCTAGATGTAAATAAATGTAATAGATGTGTGCATGGAATAGAATAGACTCCCCTCCTATGAAGTGTATGTAGAATTGCAATCCTTTACCTTAAATGGATGCTAGAATGGATGCTTTGATGCTCTTGAATAGCCTTTGGATGCAACCTTAGGTGATGATAGCTAATTCTTACTGTTTGGTCCTTTATTAGAATCACATAACTTTATATTTATCGATTCAATTTCTTGAATTTCGTAATTAACCTCAAAAAGTTTGACTATGAAAAATATAAGATGCTTAAATGACTAGAAATGACCCAAAAGATGTGAGTAAAGTAAAAATATGTCGGGGCACTGGTGTTGGCATCTTGGTTGGGCGGTGTCCAAACTAAGAGAAATTGAAGGGTCAGAGGTTAGACTAAACAAGAAGGTGTGCAAGACCAAAATTGGCAGCAAAAAGAAAACAAAGATGGCCAAAGACATGGGTTAATCAGTAATTTTCTTACTTAGGATCATATGAATTGTAGTATTCAATCAAGACTAGATAATTACCCAAAGTGGATGATTTTGTGTCTACATATTTTCCAAATATCTTTAAGGGTTCGCAAGGGGAGATCTCTCCCCGGTTGAGTCTCCAAAAAATGTTAGTGAAATAATTTTTCACGGTGTAGATTATTATTTTTCACCAACGATCACGGGGCTAAGCCCCTCCTTGGGTATGGGGAGGCTCCCATTATTGAATGTAAACTACCTAAAATTATGGGGTGGCCATTAGGTCGAGGATCACACAGGATACTCCACTAAACATGTGGAAAAGTGCTTGTATAGAGTACAAGGGAGGAATTTTATAAGAAGGGAGGTAGATGGGAGTAGAAGGAACAAGGAGAGAGGGTTAATGTTGTGAGTAGGAACAATCTGATTCTAACCAAAATTAACCAGAGCAGGTCCATATTCAATTAGAATAATGCGACAATGTAATAAATCAACAATACTAACAAATTAGAGACACAAAGTTTTGAAATTTCATTAATCAAGGACACAAAGTTCCCTCTTTCTTATATAAGATCACTATACTTACTAATTTGGAGAGTAGAGAGGATAGAGGAACATATACAAAGACATAGAGGAAGTGTAGATTTTATTTATTGATACAAATCTAAACATCATATAACAATCCATAATTACTAACCCTTTAGAATGGAGAATTCATTCCAATTTATAGCATTACAAATGTCTTTTCATCTCCACCCCACATGAATTTTCACCTTTCCTCATCACTTGTGACCTTCCATATTCCTAGGGAATGAAAGTGAGTATTTTTCTTATTAATGAAAAATGAATCTTACAATGTTAAGTTGAAGGTCACTTAAGTGAATAAGACAAAATAGTGAAAAAGTACATTCTTAATGAAGAATTAGAATATGGAGAGAGAAGAAAGATAAGAGAGAGAGAGAGAGAGAGAAAGGTTGATCAATATGATGAAGAATCTTCTTTTGATGGACCTTTGAGGAAATGCTTCATGAATGAGATTCTTGACCTTTGACCACATGTTGAATTGAAAAAATGTGATTGTAATCTACTTTTGTGATGTTTGAACACACTTTAAGGTGTTGAATGAGTGTTTAAGAGCATTGCTAAGTGAATGGAAACATGTGAAATTGGGATGGTTTCCCATTCTTGCAAACATGGCACTTATCATGGAAACCTCCCACTTACCCTTGTTGGCTCCAAAATCCTCCTTAAAATCTTGACTAGAGCATCCTGACTTGTTCCTTTAAACAAGATTTAAACATAATGGAAGAGTTAGGATATGATGATCATCACATTACTCTTTGAGATTTACATTTGATATTACTTTCCGCATCACTTTGAACATGATGACCCTTCACAATTCACCACTCTAAAAAGATAACACTTGAGTGGAAACATTATTAGGATATATGAGAACCCCTTTTCTCAATTTATCCTCATGGAAACAGCTTCCTCCTCTAGATAGAGGGATTGATCCCTAAATGAAACTTGATGGTATGTCTGAGAATGAGTTCCATATTCTTAAACTCCAAACTATATTGAAACACCGCAAATGCCACCTCCCTAACTTGCAAGATGTGAGCACATTACAAAGCATTGGTTAAGTGTTTAAAAATACTTTTATGATATATGCATTTTTGAGCTTGGGATGAATACCAACATCACCCATGGCGATCTTCTCTTATCATGTTCCTAATGACCATTTCCTTGATGAATTGAATTTCAATGAGGTTCTTGATTTTTTAAATTGTTCACTTACCTCATGATATTCTTGATTTCACCCACTTTCCAAGTGTATATATTTCACACACATTTATTCACTCGACTTGGTCCTTGTCATAGTGTGATTCATGTAACCTCCCTTATTCTTAGAGGAGAGCTAGTGACAAAGATGTCTCCTTAATGATGGAAACATACTTATAATTCGTAGACATCCTTTTTGCTCATCTAATCCTCATAGGTATTATCCTAACGAGATAGAATTATTTCTCTTTGAATGAAACTATGTGCCTCTAACCTCATGGTGGGTAGAAACAATGTGGTTGTATTCTCTTTCTTCTGTGAGATGCGAGAACACTACAAGGAATTTGAATGAGTGTTCACAAATACTATTGTGAAATATTATACTTCATGGACCTATGATAACTTCCTACTCCTACAAACATGATGATCTTGGGTTGAGGCACATTGGGAGTAGTGTATATGATGTAGGAACATCACTATTATTTACCTTAGATGTGTAATTCATATTTATATAGGTTAAAAGACTCCATCATGACTCGGTTTGAAGCTTTCTATATTTCTTCGATGATAAAAAAATATCTCCATCTTAAATGAATTCCACCATGATGACTTCTTTCTTTCACAATCCGGATGAGTCAAACCATCAAACTGTGTCATCATAATTCACCTATGAACCTGTATGTGTTTGGAGCCTATGAGGGATTTTCTTTCTTGTTTAAACCACAAGTAAACTTTCAAGAATTGAAATGGTGGAAAAAAAGAAATGAGATATGCGAGAATGGGAGTTGCCACAAACTTTACGAACTCAAATCCAAAACTTTCTATTTTTAGTAGGTCCTATCCAGATTGTTATTTTTAGTAAGTTTGCATTGCTTTCTCATTATAATGTAATGTTCGGGATTTAAAATTTTTGGAGACTTACTATTTTTAAACATGCACATCTCTATATACTTTCTATTTTTATAAAGGGCACTTACATGTGTCAATTTGCAATGAAAACATTGTCATTTTTTTGTTTTACTCGAAACTCTCTGCTCCAATTTTCATAGTTTTTCATCTGCTAGATCTCTGTAGGATCAAAAAGGAAACTTTCCTATAATTTTATAGAGTGGCATGTCTAGACATTAATGGAGGTTGGGAGGGAAAATGACAACACTTTCAATGAAAATGGCTAAGTTTTGTGAGAGGTAGAGTTAGACAATTTTGGTGTGATTTTTGACCTTCTCGTGGCCATAAAAACTTGTCCGGAGTGAAGGAGGTTGAAGTGGAGGAAGGGGTTTAGGAAAGATGTGACACAAGGGTGTTTAAATTGCGACCTAGGTGAGAATGAGGGCTTAAATGTGGTTTTTAGGGGCTAAAAGGTTGTTTCCATGTGACCAGGGGCTGACGAGGTTGAGTGAGGTCACACTTTTTGTAGCCTTGTCCCTTGGGGGATAGAGTAGATAAAAGGGATAACAAGGTGTCCAAAGTGTGACCTAGGTTAGGGGATCACACTTTGGTGCCCCCCTTGTCCCTGCGCACCATGGGAGATAGAGAGGACATAGGGGGCAACTAGGAGGAAAAAGTGCAACTTGGGAGCATGCATGGAGGAGAGGGGCTCAAAATTTGGTATCCCCCTTTTCCACATTTTCCATTGGTGCATAGATTAGACACAAGGGTGTCCAAAGTGTGATTTTTCCATTCTGGGAAAGTAGATTTTGCCTTGCAGGTCCAAATTGGAACACCTTAACTGAGTTTTTCATCTCTAGAGCATAGGAAAATGTTTTGGGGTCAAACCTTATATTATTTTGACTCCAAAACACCTGATGAGATCAATGGAACCATTATTGAGACCCAAGTTCCCAATTATTCCTGAAATCCAACATTTATGGCCTATTTAATCTTTGACTAAGAGGGGCAACTCTGATGTTCTAAACTACTTTAGGAAAACTTTGAGTCTTGGAACAAAATAAATATTTCCATATTGTAGAGGATTACAATATATTTCTGATGACTATTTATTTTCTTCTTAAATCCTTCTCTGGAACTCCCAAATCATCCATAGAAGTCATCGTTCACCTGTTGGAGCTTTCATTCCTTACACCCAGAATTACCCGATGTTGAACAAATTGTTCCTAAATCAAATTTTCTTTACTAAACTTTCCTAAATTTCCTTAGAAACCTTCAATTTTATCCAACATCACCCTTAGATGCTTTATATTTTCCTTGTATGCTTCCAAATGGTGTGTATCTACGTAAAGAATGACCAAAAATGGCCTTTTTAAGCCTCTAGAGGAAGTTATATTTCATTTAATCTCAATGAATTCATCAATCATGTTAGACACTCTTATCTACACAAAAAAACACACTGAATAATCATGTTAGTACTTTCCTCTAAGCCTAGGTGAGGGTGGGACTAAAGACTGGATGGCCAAAGGAAGGGTTCACAGTGACTGGGAAGAAGAATTTTCAACTATGGGCTTAGTTGTCATGATTAAAAGTTTCAATTTTTCATGCTAGACATTTTGCATGACAACAGAGCCAAATTGTTTTTTCAAAATTCAGGTTCACATAAATTTTACACCTTTTTCAAGATTTGATTATCTTTTAAATAATGTTATGGAATGCACAACACTACAAAAGGAATATAAGGTTTGACACTAGTATCTATTCTAATTAAGTATCTTCCAACATTAACTATACTATATCATAATAATCTATTGGCACTTGAAATTAATGATTGTAAAAGATACAAGATTGAAAACAAAAGGAGGAAGATTTACTTAGCTACACAAGAATGTATATGAGAGATCTAGATACATGGAATGGATGATTTGGGAGTGTAGAGCCTAAAGATGCTTCATTTTGAAGACTATCACTAGAAAACCTCCTAGTTTGGGACCATACAGGTATGTCAAGAATGGTTGTATAGTCCAATACCTTATGTACGAGTCTTATACCTTCTTGATCCTCGGGGTTTTCAACTTTCTCTTTCCTTTGGTAGCTTATAAATATTTTTTGTTTTCAACCCATTCATGTCACATAATCCAAAAACCATATATAATCAGTTAAACCACACTTAAACCCTAACCATGGGTAGAAGACCCTACAAGAAGTTTGGTTTTTGGTTTGAAGTGTAATCCATGCATCACCTACATTAGCACTACTCTTCTAAGAAGCCCAAAATTTCATGTATTTCTCCACCTAGCATGTAATATCTATATAATTTTAACTATTTGGAAACTTGAACCAATCTCAAAATGCTCTATATGATTATGTTCTTGCTAAGAAATTGAAGAGGGATCTTGGTGTCTTTAGAAGTGGGGGAAGATAGAATCCTTTAACTATTTGAGTGCTTCATAACTATAGTAATGTTTTCCCTAATGGATGTGCATAAACTTTGGGAATATTTAGAGAGCCTTGAGTTCATTTTGTATGTATTTGCGATGAGTGTTCCAAGTGATTTCTAGGTGTGTCATATGTGTAAATGAGGTGATGTTAAATTTATTAAGTAGGGTTCCAAAGATAAATTATTATGATAAGGTTGACCTAGGAAGATGAAAATACCCAAAAAAATTATTACATCGAAAGATGACTTGGAAGATGTGTTGATCCAAGACCATAGAGGTTAGCCATGACTAGATTTCACATCCTAACCTAGTTGTATAGTTTTGAACATGGATGTGGTGAATGAAATATGAAAGTTGCACACATGAAAAGAAAAGCTTAAGTACTAATCTTTTGCATTTAGAATTTAGAGTATTTTGAATCATCAATGTATGGGAATAAGCAAGTTAGGGAAGAGTAACAATATGTATTGATTGGGGATAGGATGCGATTGTTTGTCTTAGTAAAGGAGCATAGTCACAATTAGAGATGTGAAAGGGTAAATTTCCAAATTTGAGTGTCTACAAGAAACATTATAACTTTTCTCACAAATGCATCCCTTATTAGTGAGCGAAATGAATCCCAATTCATATTTTGTTTCTTTTTTCCCTCGGTGTGTGATGACATGAAAATTATGGAACATGGCTTGAAGATTCATGAGTACATAATTATACATTGACTTTGAAGTATTTATGGTAAATGGTTTTGTAGGAATGTATGAAAAAAATTGTGTCAAGATTCTAACATTGCACCTTCCTCTACTCTAAACAAGAATAACAATAATAATAATAATGTCAATAAAGTAGAATATCCTAACAATTGGTGTAGGTAATATATAGCTCTTCGAATTCTGAATGGAATTTTGTTTCCTAAACATCTATGATTAAAGGTTAAGAAATAAATGTGCATGATGACAAAGCATTATAAATTTTCCATCAAATTCATGTTTTTCTTGCGAAAGTATGAAGGTATATAATAAACTTTTAATTGTGTTCTCCTAGCATATGCTCACATGAAAGCTATGTAATAGGGCATGGATGTCCATGAAGACATAATTATAATTGGACTTATCTCCAAAGTATCTATGGAAAATGGTTTTGCAGACATGTATGCAAACCCTAAACCTTCCCCGCTTTAAATAAGAATAATAGTATCAATAATAATGTCAAGGTATAAAGTAAAAAATATTACAATTAATGCAATAAATAAATAAATAATTATATTAATGTGAATGCCTTAATAATTTTATTTTCCTAGATGGTTATGATTGGAGCATAAGCGTAGAATGGGTGTGATGAGGAATTATTCTAGATTTTCCCACAAATGCATCCTTTTCTAGTGATCAAGTATGGAGCCCAATTTATGAACTTTTTCTTGTGTTTTCCTAGTACATCTATACATGGTAGTTGTGGAGCATGGCATAAAGATCAATGAAGACATAATTAGAAATGGAATTGATTGTGAAGCATCTATGGAAAATCATTTTGTAGACATGTACGCAAAATATTGTTACATATTTTGAACCCTATACTTCTCCTACTCCAAATAGGATTAATAATACAAATAATAATTTCATTATATTTGAAAGTAATGGGAAGTAATTTCACTTTTTGTGAATCTTTTCATTCCTTTTTAAGTTTTTAAGAATGTTTAACTAACATACATAAAAAGGATGAAATAATGTAACATGTGGATATTCTAATTTAATGAACTTCCAACATTAATTGCATAAATTAGAATAACGCTTTTCAAAGTGACTATTGATCTATAAATTATCAAAAACACAAGGGATAATTGCACTTAGTTGATTATGTGTGGATATGGAAGAGTCTGAGTGTAGGAACATGATGGTCTAATACTGAAAATACTTTGTTATAGAAACTGACACCTAAAACTGAACATGGTCAAAACTATATAGCTAAGTCAGAAGTGTCTATATGGTATTGACCCTTCTATACAGTCTTGGACGTGCATGGAAACTAGGTTCATAGCTTCCTAAGTGCTTCACATGCCTAGAAATGAGTGCCATTGTATTTCGGTCTTCTTCATTTATCTTCAAAATGGCTCAGTAAAATTTACTCAAACCCTAAAACTTGTGTATTACAAGAAGGGGTTCTGAAAAACAAATTTAAGTGGGTTGTGGGAACCCCTATACACCTCCAATGTCACCACTACTTTGAAGATGGCTCAAACCACATGTCATTCTCCTAGCATGTGATATCTATCATAATGCAATTAGAATTTGAAAATGGAATGAGAGAAAGGATAGGAACAATGGGCAATGGTAAGAAAAACAACGGACAAGTAAGGTTTCGACGAAGGCCGTAGAGGCCTTCCAGGCCTCAAATTTTTTGCTCTTGACTTCCTCTCCTATGTGCTCCTCCATTCTTTGCTTATGCGAGACACTCAAACCCATCTTTTTTCTCAAGGTAAATCGTTTATGGTTTTTGTTGCAGGGCGGGGTTCTCCAAGAGGTAGCTCATGATGTTTTAGGGATACCTTATATTGTGGATAAATCTGAGGATACTCTAGTTGTGATGCTCTCTATACCAGAGGTAGCTAACTCTATTTATATCCTCAAAGCTTCTACCCTTATTTGCATATTTAATGGATTTTGGCCTCAACTCGAAGCTCTCCATAAATGGATTCACTCCACTTGGTCGAATGCTTGTGAGATTCAACTTTGTGCAAAAGGGTTTTTATTGTCCGATTCCCTTCACCTACAGATTATCAACGAGTGTGTACCAATGGCCTATGGTTTTGGGGTAGGGTTGGCCTTTTTCTCACTCTGTGGTTTGAGGATTTCGATCCCTTTACTATGGTAGTCTCCAAAATGCCAGTTTGGGTCCGTCTCCATAATCTTCCTCTCCACTTCTGACACCATGTTTTTATGAAGCTATTGGTAACTCTATTGGTCGTTTCATTAAGATGGATGATGAATGGTCCAAGCAAGGGTTATTCACATATGCTCGGATTTGTATTGAGGTGGACCTTAGCAAGGGTTTTCCGATAAGATGGAATTACTTCATGATGGTTTCAATTGGATTCAAATTCTCGACTATGAGAATACAACCTTCCGATGCAGATTATGTCACCAAACTGGTCACCTGCAAGAGGCTTGCATGTGCTCAATAAGTCTCAAAAAGAAAAAAGTGTCTGCTCCACGGCCTAAAGGTTGGCAAGCTTTTACAACAAAAGGTTACGAAGATAACCCTCTCCCTAGAAGTTTAGAGCCCATGTGTGAGGAGATTCCCCACTTTGGCGGCTGTGTGAAAAGAGCTCATGTGACTGATTCTTTTGACTCTGACCCTGAGCAGGATCACCCTTGCCTTGATTCCTCATTAGCCTTTCCTTCCCAGCTGAGAATTGGACTATGGTCACGAGGTCTAAGGAGAAGAAAGGGCACTTTGTGCCTCATGATACTCGATCTGTGGTAGCTTCAACAACTCCAGTTTACTTTGGTGTTGAGGGTACTCATGATTTGGCTCCCGCCTCTCCGTTTGTTTTTGACTGTGTGGTTCCTAGGTTGGGGCCGGTTTAGTTTTTGTTTTTGCCTTTGTGTCGTTTTTGTTGCCTTCGTGGCATTTTCTGTTGCCTTCATGACGTTTGTTTTGCTTTTTGCGAGGCCGTGTCCACTGTCACTGCCCTTACTATGTAACACTTTGTATTATTTTGTATAATTTAATATAAAGGAGGTTCCAATAGTAAATTACGGAAAATATTAATTTTGTAAAAAATATAATACAACCATGAAATATTACATAACAACGAGATAATTGGTAGAAAAGAATGATTTAATAATTCAATTGAAGGGATACTACTTGCCTTCAACAAAATAATAAAATACTTTGATGAAATTTAAGATCGATGGTATCTTTAGTATAAAATAATTGTTTTTGTATCACAAATGTTTTAACCCTTTAAATGGTTTCAAATACTATTTTTGGAAACTAAAGGAAATTGAGAGCTAGAGTTGAAAAACTCTAATATAGGACAAGACTCCCTATAACCTTTAGTGATGCACACAAGGCCTACACTCCACAACACAATATACGTAAATTTTTGGGAATTGAACGTGTGACCTGGACCACCTAAAACTGTGGCCAAGGCCGAACATACCAAACTTGAGAACAAATTTATCACTCCTTAATTTTTAACTCAAAAACCACACTACCTCAAAATCATATATTTTCATGCATACACGAGTTTTAAATTTTGCCTATCTTATTTTATTAAAAAACTTTTAAAATCAATTAAGAAGAACTAAGAGTATACTTTTAAATAAATAAATAAATAACCAATTTCGTCCATTTTATCTTATTAAAAAACTAAAAAAGATTTTTTTATTTAAAACCAAATTGTATATAACGGAACATGATGTCATTATGACCACTAATGGTGGTTTGCAAATATACCTACTTTTCTAAAGAGTTTTCTAACTAGTGTATGCTTTTGTAGGTTACTTTAGTCATGTCCCTCCTATCTGATTAATTTTTTTAAAATGAACGAGTCAAGGAACCGTTTCATTAGCATTGACCAATGAAAACAAGGGATAACTTTATACCATTCAACACATTTGTTTATACCATTCTTTTATTTGTTATTCGCCTATGTTGGACCCAACAACTATAGGTGACTATTATTCAAGAGCATGAGTAAGATAGTTCGAGAGTGTTGTTTTTTTTTTTGTTGGGAAGAAATGGTCTCCGTTCTTATCACACACACATTTAAGTGAACATGATCTTTGTTTTTAAACTTCTCGCATAATGGTATATGTTTTTTCAATAATATTTTTAAAAAGGGTCTTTCCTTGATCGATGGTTTCTAGCATTAAGATTTGAATCCTTTCCGATAGGAGTAATGTTTCATGAATGAACTTATATGTTGGGTTTCATAATTTATCGCATTTATGTATATGTTTATTTTTTTAATCCATACAATAGTATTATATACCAAGAATATTTACGAAAAGAATGTATGGTCATAAATGCCACATTACACTCGAATCCGTTTGAATTAACAATTACAACAATGTTTCAACTAAATTGTTGTGATGATAAAATATAAGGCATGTGTGTCGATGAGATGTTGACGGTTGGTAAAGTAGGATGGTTGTTTCCCACTTCTCTTAGGTTCAACTCTCATGAGGGGCATGCCCTCTTGGGCCAAATGATTTTGAAATGAGGCACAAACTTAGGTTATTTGTAGCTGAATGAAGTGAATTTAAAACTGGTAGTGGCTTACAGATAAAAAAACAAGACATACTAAATTATATGTGGACCCGATATAAATAACACTAAAAATAGACTTGAAACAGGGATTTACACCTAATATATAAAATTAATAATTTATTGACTCTCAAAATAAGCTTCTTTTGGTAGGTCAAACCAATATATATAGAGAGAGAGAGGGGTAAACCTTATCATTCAATTAGGTTTAAAGTAGTGGCCGGTAAGAAGTGGGAGCGCATGATCCAAAATGCAGTTTGGCACCACCAAACTTCCAGCTTGTGGAACAAGATAAATAATAATAATAATTAAAAGAGAACATTAAAAAACACGTGGAGCCAATGCCATTGTCGAGTCTCCGCACCTAGTGTCGCTTTAGTGCTTTTCTTTAATTAATATTTAATGAACGACAAGGGGAACGCCAACACCAATCGTCTTTGTCTTTGACCAAACCATACCCATAAAAGAATGAGTTTGTCTTCGTCCATGTGAATAATAATTCATTAGGATATATGTTATGGGATAAGGTTTTTTTTTAATTGTCCAATCATTTTTTTAATGCATGTATGGATGACCATCATTCATTCCTAAGTATGGGATAGTGTAGGTGTTACTATAGTGGCGTATTTAATAATAGTTGGTGGTGGTGGTGGTGGTGGTGGAGGGTTGCAATATTTATAATTTAATAATATTTAATGATTGAATTTAAATTTTGTAATATTAATGTCTTATTATTATTATTAAATACATATGAGGATAAATGTTATTAAAGTGATGACTATTCATGAATTCAAAGTTCACGTTCATTTAATTTTAATGGAGAAGTTCCAATTTTATATTTGACACTCATGTGTTCATTATTTAACAAGATATTTTCCTTGTTTAAAAAGTCAATTAAAAATTTAAAATATATTTTTATATAGATAAACGCTTTTATCGGATCTATGAACCGGAATACATTCAACCAAGATATAGCATTAAGCTCAACTCACAAAAACTACAATGCCTAACAGAAACGAAAATGAACACACCCCAGCGAACAATGCCTCGCGAGCGAGGGATAATAATCAAACATATTGGCAAAACGTTCCTTTTGCCTTTTTCTTTCTGACCTCTTGCCATTGACCCGGATCCGAAGCAACCACCATCATCATATTATTTGGATCCAATGGGACTTGAAAACTACCAAAAGCGAACTCTGGTCAAAGTCGATTTATTAGATTTGTCGATTCATGACCCTTCTTCACACCGCTTTTACCTTCTTGTCATCTAATTGCTCCACCCTTTGCTCCAAATTTGTTTGTTGATTCCCTCCATGATCGGTGAGTGCACGCAACCTCTCGTACCAAAACTTAAAATATCTTAATCATATGGTAGAGTTATAGAAAAACTTTTTCCAACCTACTCTAATTGAAAATCATGAATATTACACCACCATAAAGTTTGACACTTCCCCACTTCAAAAAATGTTCATCTACCAAGTAAACCCTCACTAGATGTGAACATAGAAAAAGTTATTGGTGGGAGTATAACTTATGAAGGCATGTCTAGGTAGAACATGATTTACCAAATCTAGGTTTAAGGTTGCCTTATGTGCTTCCTAGTAATTATGGTGACATATTATAATATATATTGTAAATGTAGTTGGTTTATTTGGCAATAGACATATGAAGACCTAATTTTATTAACCTCACGAAGTGAAGTGTCCTAATAACACTTTTTATTGTTTATTTTGACTTTTTAAATGTTTTTCTTGATAGTGAGGCTCATAATAATATTGTTAATGGGACCCATTAATTAAACACATGGTAAGATGCATAATTATGAGATAAAGATTAAATCAATCTTTTTAAAAAAATTATTAGAAATGTCATAATTATTAATTAAAAATAATGATTTAAAAGTATATAAATAGTTTACAATAAAAGAGTGGTATGATGATATTTTAGTTTAAAATTTTAAAAATCAATAAAAATTAATGTTAAAAGTATGATAATAATAAAAATAGAAACAAGAGTAACATAAGACAAACTAAATATATTGCTACATCATTTGTTGAATGAGGAAATGAATTGACCTTAGGTGAGAAGGCAACCCAAGTATTTGACTCCTTTGATGGCAAATCAAATGCCAGCTACCCATCATCTCCACGATTTTACATAGTAAGTGACACTAAAACTCCCAACCCAAACGACATGACAACTCTAGACTCTTGAACAAATAAATTATAACAAGAGGGATTCGTCCCAAACTCTCCATGAGAAGGCGGTTGAATCCACAACCCCCTCCAAGGATGAGGTAGAGTGGAGAAGTGGAGATGACTGTGGGAGGTGGATGCATTTCCTTATGAATTCTACAAATATTCCTAGCATGCCACAAGCTTAGAGCTTCTTCAAGTCCATGGAGAAGTGTTGTAAATCAAATCGTTATGACATGTTGTGTTATGTTTGTGGAGCCTGTTTTCATGTTAGAGTTTGGTACACCTTCCATGGGTAATGGGTAATTGTTATGGGTTGTTTTTGGGCCCATGGTTTTTCGGTACCCATTGTTTTGTAAAACCGCCTCTTCGGCTACCTATTGATGTACTTATAAATAGATGGACATACAATAGGATAATTATGAGTGTGTTTTGTGAAGGTGAATAGTGTGTGCGAATTCAAGTGCGAATTCGGAGGGTTTGTTGAGCCTCCAAACAAGATTTGATTATTGTAATTGTGAAGACTGTTGGCTTGTAATAAAATCTGAGCAAGTGTTCTTGGTGGATGTAGCCCACATTGGGTGAACCACGTTAAATATTGTCTTCGTGTTGTGCACTTTTCATTTCTGTAATTCTATTCATACTTCTTATTATTGCAATTCTGAGGAATTATTCCGCATTAGATTCTATTAATTCCTAACATGTTGTTAAGTAGGAAACAAAACAATTATTCCTAAGGTTGACTTGCATGGGTTGGTGATTTAGAACTCATTACTAGTTAGAGAATTATCACCTTGCTTAATGCTCTTATAAGATTCTTGCAAATGTTTAAGTGCTCACCCTTCACTTTATTCTTCTTACGACCAAAGAATAGAACAATATGTTGGTTGATGATGAATCTTTCACAATTCGCAATAGTGGCGATCATCGAAATTTCAAGAAGGAAAATGATAGTTATTAATTGATGATACATTATGTCCATATCTACGATGTGTATTAATGTTACTCTTAATGCCAAAGGTCAATTGATCTAAATACTCCATGATAACATTATATCGATATATTACACATTTTATTAATATATAAAATTCTAAATATATTTATAATAATACCTTTCAGCACTGAATATTAAATTGAAGAAAAACAAATTTCTCTATACCCAAAATGATTCTAGATAGTGAGACTTGATAGGAGAGGAAAATGGTTGAAAAGTGTAAGATTGAGGTGGCCTTTCTTTCAAGGTTGGAGGGCTTGTCAGATAAATGTTGATCTACCCTTTCTTTCAAGGATTGGGTCTTGACTTTGTGAAGAAAGGATAAACTACAAGTGTCCCCAGGCCCACCGATATATATTATTATGATAGTTCATCCTTTTTGTGAGGGATGAGGAAAGTGACACGGAAGGCACCATGAATGGCTTCATCTTACTTTAATATTACTCCAACAATGACCTCAAAACTTACGTAATTTGTTCAAATTAATGGAAAACGTGGATGTCTAAAGCGCTTTTTTTTTCAATATCTTAGTGAGCGAATCTCACCAAATATTTGATTCATGTTAAGTAACACGTGGTGTCTTTTCAGAAATTTGGTTGTGAAAATATCTCAACGCGACGTAAGATGAAATGACGTATGCCTCCTTATGAAAATGGAGGTAAAATAATAATAATTTTTGTATATATAAAACGATATTTCTAAATGGCTTTGGTATTTAAAGTGCATAGTAATATCGATAATTCAAATGTTTCACATGTTAACATTCCTAAGTTAATTATATTCTATTGAATCAATTTTAAATTTCAAAAATATGTAAAAGAGTTTGTAATGAAATTATTAGATTAATAAAGTAGAATCATTATAATAGTATACAATATGATGGAAATAAAAGTAAAATCGTGAAGTTTATGATTGAATCATTGTGAATGGGCAACCTACAAAATTACGAATAAATACTCAATATTATGATATCGAAGTAATGATTACTCTTGTATATACCCTACTCATGTTATGCGAGATCATCTAGACTGATTTTACTATCAATATGAAGCAATATAAATAATTATATGACTAATAAATGGCTATGTTAGTCATAGGCCAACCACACATCCCAATACTTGTTATTGACTAAGGTTGTAGCATGCCCCCTTCTTCAAACAAGTGTTCTTGACAACGTTGACCATATGTGGATGTGTTTGCATGAATTCTCTATTCTCCTATTTTGTATCCTCTCTTGACAGTTCTTCCACTCAATAAGATACTTGGCGATCACCCTCATTTGTATCTTCTTAAATCAAAAATGGATAATCACTTTTGGCTCAAGACTATTCTCCCTTCTTCATTAAACTCATGTAACTCTATTTGAAGGGGAATCGATTGGGAAAAACCAAAAACATAAAATAAAGGGTTTATTTTTCTTGAGCGGGTTAACTCATATTGGTATTGAGTGTGTTCCTCAAGTGCTTGACTTTGTGGTTGTATCTTCATTGACAAGTTGATGAATGTAAACTAGTAATCATATAATTCCCTACATGGAGACCTTATGGAAGAAGTGTCTCTTTTTTATGAGATTTCTCTATTAGCATATCCTCAACAAAGACTAAACACTTTTCCACTCTTTCCTAAAGATCATGTGGTACTTTCAAATTTGACTATTTTTTTGCACTAAAAACAATTAAAATGTAGGCCTCACTGATCCCTTTTTGAGAATATTTTACATTTGACGAGAGCTTACCATTTGTGAAGACTTTGTGTAAACCTATTAAATCAAGTGTCTTTCCTTTTGAATGAAAATGCATAAACAATCATTGGAAGTTCATCTCGATTGTTCCCAAGTTCATGAGTCATTGGAATCTTAATACGATGTGAATTCCCCCTTTAGAATAATAACACTTGGTTACTAAACATGTAGTCCCTCGTAGTAAGTTTAAGATTATGGCATATTTTGAACAATCAATAGTACCACATATATAACCATGAACTCAAATTCTAGTTCTAGATAAAAAATAGTTCAAGCATGAATCTAACTTATCGTTGATGAAATTGTGAGTACTTTTGAGTCGATTAATATAGTCACCTTATGCTTTTTTCGATAACCCTACTATCTCGAGAGATTTTGAGGTGCTAACCTTTATTACTTTTTATTCTTCCTCTTTTCTTCATTGACACCCTCAATGTAGAATAATTTATTTCGACACATTTATGTCGTCAAAATATCTACCTCATGGTTAATCCATAACCTTTTCCCCCTCTTTTCTTCATTTTTTTCAAGTGTTAACTTGGTAGGACACAGGAATGAAAATGTAAAGTGTGAGCTCTAGAAATCACCGATAATATGAAAGTACTAAAATTGAACGTATACCTCCTTTTGTGTGTCTCCTTTGCAAACCTTAGAATGGGCAGTGACTTGGACGAGTCCAAACTACTTGAATTGTAGGTGCTTTCTCCAACGCATGAAAGACCTTCGTTGCGATGCCGATCAATTAAAAAACTTTGCACCATGGGATGTGAGGATAATGGATTTATGGATGGGAAAAGTAGGCTCATGTGGACATCAGAACTAGGTGGAAGGGATGCTCTATGTGGCAAGAATGCAAGAGCTTTGACATGATTTTTGCTTGTTGAAGAGGGGGGATCAAGGGTCTATTTATAGCCTGAAAGTTGGATTAATTCAGAGGTTTTAAGTAATCATGATTTGGAAAAGTAAGCAAGATTAAGTGAGTGGGGGACATGAAGAATGAACAGAATTAAACATGAATATTTAATTCACAAGTGTGGGGACATGGGGAATATTTGACATGTGAGGAGGATTAATTAGGAATTGATAAGGTTTTATTAATTAACGATATCAATTAATTTCTCATGGGTTTTTTTACGGGAAATGGAATGGGAAAATTAATTGATTTAGGAGAGGTGTGAAATTGAGGTGTCTACATTTTCCCCTCTTTAGAAGGGTACTATGAAAGTAGTGTCCTTTCAAATAAAGTAGACAAAATGGATGAATATGCCCCAGATAAATGGGATTTAAGGTTTTGAAGAGATTCTTCTTAAGGAAGGTGTTCCTTTGATAAGAATTTATTAGAGGAAGAAAAGAGAAAGAATTCTCTAAGCAAAAAGTAGAACAAACTTTTTCTCGTGAGAATGGGGGAAGAATTCAATCTACTTTCGCTAAGAAAAAGTAGAAAAAACGTTTGTTTGTGAGAATAGAAGGTGGTAGGTGATGAATGTTATGGTATCATCCAAGACAAAAATACCATGGGAAGATGTGATTAGGGACATATGTGATGATGCCCCCTCGAGAGGGATGACAAGAATGGAAGAGACGACAGAGCTCTTGAAAAGAGGAGAGGTCAATGTTGTGGAGAGGAGGACAAGAATGGGGTGTAAGAGAATGGAGCAGCAGTGGTGTGCGCCAATGGGGAAAGAATTCAATGCTAGATATGAAGATGTGTTGAAGAACGTAATGAATGAGAGTGGAAAGAGAGAAAAAAGGAATGGACATGAGTAGTGGTTAATTATGGGTAGGTGAAGAATGGGAAAGGAAAAATCAAAGGTGAAGGAGACAAGGGTATGGAATAGAGTGGATAGAGACGGAGGAGGAGAAAAAAAGGGAATGAAAGAGGTGGAAGAGAATAAGAGAGAAGGATGATAGGAGAAGAAGGGAATGAGGAAGGACGAAAAAGAAGAAGACGAGATGAGATGAGAGAAGATGACAAAGCAGAGGGTGAAATCATGAAAAAGGGAGAGAGAGGTGCAAAATGAAGGTAATGGAATATAAAATATATGGCGAAGAGGTATGGATGAGGTAAAGTGAGAGAGATGATGGAAAAATGAAGGAGATGAGGAATGTAAAGAAGACATAAGTGATGATAGATTTGAGAAAAGAAAAGAAAGAAACTATAAGAGATCGGAAGATGTGGAGAAGATCATAGAAAGGAAGAGAAACTGGTACAAAATGAATGAAAAGGGTAGAGGTGGTAGAGAAAAGAAGGGGAGGGGAGGAGGAAGGTGAAAATGATGGGGAAGAAGAGATGACAAAGTGGATACAGGGAGAAGATTGAAGGAACCAAGTTGTCGTGGGGAAGACCAAGGTAGAGAATATGGGACAGACCGCATGGAGATGCATGTGGAGGATGAAGGGATAAAAAATACGAAAAGCAAGAAAGAGACATGGTAACGATGGGGAAGTAAGAAGGAAGAATGAGGGAAAAAGAGGAAGAACATATAAAGAGAAAGGGAGACAAGCACGAAGAGTGGGAAGGAGGAGAGGACAAGAGAGGAAATGATGCAGAAGGAATGGAAATATTTTGTGGAGAGTGGGTAACATCGAAAATGTAGTGTGAAGAAAGGGGAGGAATGACACAAAGTGGAAAATCCACTGGAGATGCATGAGATGAGGATAATAGCATTCCAAGAAAATAGACAAAGGATGCATAATGAAGATAGTAGAGATATGGAAAAGGGAGAAGGAAAGATGGAGATGTGGGGAAGAAACGAAAAGAAAGAGTGGAGGTGAAGAAAAGGGAGGGGAGGAAAGTGATAATGGGGGATGGAAGAGGAAATTCCAGTGAAAGAAAATTAGGGGAAGACTAACAATAATTATTGTTGGTGAATGACGAGGAAATAGTAGAGAAAAATTGGAGAAGGACAAAGAGAGTGAAAAAGGCAATAAAGAATGATGATGAGTGATTTTTAGGAGTTGAACAACAATAATTATTAGCGTGAAATATGAGTGGTAATATGAGGAACTCAACCCTTATAAATTTAAATTATAAGTTACAATGAAATACCAAGTATTTTATAATAAAATGACGAAAAAATAACATATAGCACATACTAATCAAAATTAAAACCATTATATAAATAACAACTTGTAAAACATGATAAAAACCTATACAACATAGCGAGCCAAAAGATACAAAAACTTTTGAAGGACCAAAGTGAATAGAACAATATGTTGGTTGATGATGAATCTTTCACATTTCGCAATAGTGGCAATCGTCGAAATTTCAGTAAGGAAAATGATAGTTATTAATTGATGACACATTATGTCCATATCTACGATGTGTATTATCACATTACTCTTAATACCAAAGGTCAATTGATCTAAATACTCCATGATAACATTATATCGATATATTACACATTTTATTAATATATAAAATTCTAAATATATTTATAATAATACCTTTCAATGTTGAATATTAAATTGAAGAAAAACAAATTTTTCTATACCCAAAATGATTCTAGATAGTGAGACTTAATAGGAGAGGAAAATGGTTGAAAAGTGTAAGATTGAGGTGGCCTTTCTTTCAAGGTTGGAGGGCTTGTCAGATAAATGTTGATCTACCCCTTTCTTTCAAGGATTGGGTCTTGACTTTGTGAAGACAGGATAAACTACAAGTGTCCCCAGTCCCACCGATATATATTATTATGATAGTTCATCCTTTTTGTGAGGGATGAGGAAAGTGACACGGAAGGCACCATGAATGGCTTCATCTTACTTTAATATTACTCCAACAATGACCTCAAAACTTATGTAATTTGTTCAAATTAATGGAAAACGTGGATGTCTAAAGCGCTTTTTTCAATATCTTAGTGAGCGAATCTCACCAAATATTTGATTCATGTTAAGTAACACGTGGTGTCTTTTCAGAAATTTGGTTGTGAAAATATCTCAACGCGACGTAAGAGGAAATGACGTATGCCTCCTTATGAAAATGGAGGTAAAATAATAATAATTTTCGTATATATAAAACGATATTTCTAAATGGCTTTGGTATTTAAAGTGAATAGTAATATCGATAATTCAAAAGTTTCACATGGTAACATTCCTAAGTTAATTATATTCTATTGATAATCAATATAATATATATGTAATCAATTTTAAATTTCAAAAATATGTAAGAGAGTTTGTAATGAAATTATTAGATTATTAAAGTAGAATCATTATAATAGAATACAATATGATGGAAATAAAAGTAAAATTGTGAAATTTATGATTGAATCATTGTGAATGGGCAACCTACAAAATTAATAATAAATACTCAATATTATGATATTGAAGTAATGATTACATTCATTGACAAGTTGATGAATGTAAACTAGTAATCATATAATTCCCTACATGGAGACCTTATGGAAGAAGTGTTAGGAAATTAAATATTAATGTTTACATTATAGTTTGTTAGCTAATATTTAATATTGTTATATATTAAATATTAGGTTTGAAAGTATTTTGTTATAATATATTGTTTCAACAATATATTATTCTTAGAGTTTGTTATACCCGTGAATAACATTCCGGGTTATTTGTTGTGACTCCTTCCTATTTTATAGGAGGTTGATTTGCTTATTATGATGGCTATATAATAGCCTTATGTATTGCACTAAATGAGATTGTGTGAATTAATATATTATTCTGTGCAAATATGTAGCTGCTCCTTTTATTTGGTACCAGAGCAAAATCCAGATGAGAGTCTTGTGAGAGGGACGAGAATGTAAAAGAATTTGCGTAGTAATCAGTATTTGGAAGAATTTTTTTTAACAGAGAACTCTTTCACCAAAGGTTTTTGCCATAGTATTCTTATGCAGGTTGTCCATGGTGGCTGCATGTATGAAGTTCTAATGCTCTAATTAGCATTTATATTGAATCTGTCATAGTTGTACATCAACAGTGCTCAAAAGCAAACTTTGATCGTGATCGCCCCTACATCCATTGTCAACGGCTGATTGGATTTTCTTCAGTCCGTCAAATTTTCAATTACATGTGATTGGAGAATATTGCTCTAACTTGGCTCAACTTTCCATTGTTTGGAGACTCAGCTGCAGACATCCCAAGGAGATCGATCATTCAAAACACCCAACAAAATTCGGTATTTGATCTGTATCCATTTTGTAGGCATTTTGTTAAATCTGTATCCATTCACGAAATTTATCAGTCAAAGATAAAGGCGCAGATCCATATGATCCATTCAGTTTACAGCGCCCACCGCGATTGCCCTCTGTGATCTATTTTATCAAACATTCATAATAAAAGACAGATAAAAGACGTGCCCATCTACACTCGGATCAACACGTGCCCTCGTGCAAATATGCATGCATAATAAAAGATGTTTGCAATAGTCATGCGAGAAATTTAAGGAAGAGATCTGGCAATGCGGTTCATAGATCCACAATTACAGTGATCTCTGGTCCACACAAGTGCAGATTGCAGAGATCTACGTTGGAATTTTTATACACATTGAGCTCGAGTTTTGAGAAGCTGTCATTGTTGTGTAACAGTCATAAAAAAAATGAATGGTCTGCACAGTCAAATCCTTTGACAGTTTTAGTGTTCTCACGGGTCTGTTTGGTTCGGCCCTGAGTTGTTTTGTATTGACAGTACTGCTGTGCAAACCGTTGTTCCATCACTTTATTGGCTCGATCAATAACTTCTACAAATCGATTCAATTGAATCGCCATGCATTGAGTCGCATCCAGCTATAGATCAGGCAGACAAATAAAGGCAAGTATTTTTCCAATATTCAAAGGTATTTGCATTTCTTAGCAAAGCATACACATGTTATAGAGGTCAGGGCAATTATGGCTCTTAGTTACTCTTAACTAGCTTGTTGTAGTTTGTGAAAAATTGTTAAGTCTCTTTAATTACTTTTCATCATACATCTATTGTATTAAAAAAAAAAAGAAAAAAAGTAGAATTACTTTTTACATGTTATTACAGACGTTCTCATATTTGTGAAAATTCATAATGAATAAGTTGAGTCACATTGAAAAATTTGAAGGCAAAGATTTTCATACCTGGCAAGTGCGGACTCAATTATTCCTAATCAACAAAGACTTATGGGATATTGTTGATGGAAAAGAAAAAAAACCGACAAATGCAGATGAAGCAATAAAATGGGACAACGAGAGATCGAAAGGCTACAAATGGTATGATCGATTGGGTCTATCGATGCTTATCTACATCATATAGACTTAAAAAAGTCCTCTCATACAATCAGGTGACATTGAACAAGTTGTTTGGATCACAAATGGGAAGCACGGCGATATCTTTGAAGCAAAGATTGTTTGGCCTCAAGATGGAAGAAGGTGAGAGCATGGTGGAGCATATCGGTAGTTTCGGTCTATTGTGTAATCAACTTGCTGGCATAAAAGTAGATGTACCTGATGATGATGCTAAAGTAGTATTACTTAATAGCATGCCTTCATGTTATTCTAATATGGTCTTTACATTAAGCAAAATAAATCCAAGTCTAGAAGAACTTATTTCTTCTTTGTTAGATGAAGAAAAAAGTAATTATGGTTGTTGAACCAGAGGAGACTGCAATGTTTGGCAGAAACAAGAAAGCATTTGGTAAGAAAATACCCAAATACGGTTCAACCTCTAAAGGACCGAAGAAACAATTTACATGCTACTATTGTAAACAACTTGGTCATATATCTAACAATTGCAAAAAAAGAGCACAAGACTTACTTGATGGGAAACTACAAGATAATGCCATGATTGTTGATGAAGAAAGAGAAAATGAAGAGGAAGAAAATACCGCACATCAAAGTGATGAAGATTTTCTCTTCTAGATGATTTTTGACTGGAGGACGGAGGCACAGGAGGATGGAGGTCATTCAGCGACCTCTCGTCAGTCGCCAATGACGGGGCCGCATGAAGTTGTGGTGACAGTGTGTGGGTGAGTTTTCTTTCATTTTAGAATTACAGTTTGTTGTGTGCAGTATGATTTCAGAGTTCCTGTTTTGGATTGAATAAGTGAAATGTTCACAATGAGGGGGGGAACATGGTCTCATTGTTCCATTTCCATTATGTTTTATTGTTCAGTTTTGAAAGCAATATTTCCTACATGATTCCCTTTTGTAGTGACATTGTATAATATTGATCAAAAAGTATTGTAGCAATCATGATGTAAAGGTTTTTGGTAAACCTGTAAAACCAATTGTGAAAGGTTTTTGGTAAACCTGTAAAAACCAATTGTGTAAGGTTTTTGGTAAACTCGAAAACCAATTGTGAAAGGTTTTGGTAAACTTTGAAAAAACCAATTGTGTAAGGTTTTGGTGAATTGTGTAAGGTTTTGGTGATCCTACAAAACCAAGTGTGAAAGGTTATTGGTACACTGCAAAACCAATTGGTAAGGTTGTTGGTAGAAGCGGAGAAAACCATCGATGGAAGAAATGTGTGTTGGCACATGTTCGAGTTTTGTGCTGAAGCCCAATCTGCACATACATTTGCGGAGTTGATCATGAGCACATAGAGGTGGCGGCTATAATCATGAGCAGATATGTTGTACCATGTAAACATTAAGGGGGGGAATGTTAGGAAATTAAATATTAATGTTTACATTATAGTTTGTTAGCTAATATTTAATATTGTTATATATTAAATATTAGGTTTGAAAGTATTTTGTTATAATATATTGTTTCAACAATATATTATTCTTAGAGTTTGTTATACCCGTGAATAACATTCCGGGTTATTTGTTGTGACTCCTTCCTATTTTATAGGAGGTTGATCTCTTTGTTATGATGGCTATAAGAAGAAGTATCTCTTTTTTACGAGATTTCTCTTTTAGCATATCCTCAACAAAGACTCGAACACTTTTCCACGCTTTCTGAAGATCAAGTGGTACTTTCAATTTTGACTATTTTTTTGCAAAAACAATTAAAATGTAGGCCTCACTAATCACTTTTTGAGAATATTTTACATTTGACGAGAGCTTACCATTTGTGAAGACTTTGTGTAAACCTATTAAATCAAACATCTTTGCTTTTGAATGAAAATGCATAAACAATCGTTGGAAGTTCATCTCGATTGTTCCCAAGTTCATGAGTCATTGGAATCTTAATACGATGTGAATTCCCCTTTAGAATAATAACACTTTGGGTTATTAAACATGTAGTCCCTCGTAGTGAGTTTAAGATTATGGCATATTTTGAACAATCAATAGTACCACATATATAACCATGAACTCAAATTCTAGTTCTAGATAAAAATAGTTCAAGCATGAATCTAACTTATCGTTGATGAAATTGTGAGTACTTTTTGAGTTGATTAATATAGTCACCTTTTGCTTTTTTCGATAACCCTACTATCTTGAGAGATTTTGAGGTGCTAACCTTTATTACTTTTTATTCTTCCTCTTTTTTTCATTGACACCCTCAATGTAGAATAACTTATTTCGACACATTTATGTCGTCAAAAATATCTACCTCATGGTTAATCCATAACCTTTTCCCCCTCTTTTCTTCAATTTTTCAAGTGTTAACCGATAGGATACAAGAATGAAAATGTAAAGTGTGAGCTCTAGAAATCACTGATAATATGAAAGTACTAAAATTAAACGTATACCTCCTTTTGTGTATCTCCTTCGCAAACCTCGAATGGGCAGTGACTTGGATGGGCCTAGACTGTTTGAAGTGTAGGTGCTTTCTCCAACGCAAGAAAGACCTTCATTACGATGACGATCGATTCAAAAACTTTGCACCAAGGGATGTGAGGATAATGGATGGGAAAAGTAGGCTCATGTGGACATTAGGACTAGGTGGAAGGGATGCTCTATGTAGCAAGAATGCAAGAGCTCTGACATGATTTTTGCTTGTTGAAGAGGGGGGATCAAGGTTCTATTTATAGCCTAAAAGTTGGATTAATTCAGAGGTTTTAGGTAATCATGATTTGGAAAAGTAAGCAGGATTAAGTGAGTGGGGGACATGAAGAATGGACAGAATTAAACATGAATATTTAATTTGCAAGTGGGGGGACATGGGGAATATTTGACATGTGAGGAGGATTAATTAGGAATTGATAAGGTTTTATTAATTAATTGATGTCAATTAATTTCTCATGGGTTTTTATGGGAAATGGAATGGGAAAATTAATTGATTTAGGAGAGGTGTGAATCGGGTGTCTACATTTGCCCCTCTCTGAAGGGTAATAAGAAAGTAGTGCCCTTTCAAATAAAGTAGACAAAATGGACACATATGCCCCGAGACGGCGGGATTTAAGGTTTTGAAGAGATTCTTCTTAAGGAAGGTGTTCCTTTGATAAGAATTTATTAGAGGAAGAAAATAGAAAGCATTCTCTAAGCAAAAATTAGAACATACTTTTGCTCATGAGAATGGGGGAAGAATTCAATCTACTTTCGCTAAGAAAAAAGTAGAGCAGACATTTTTTTGTGAGAATAGAAGGTGGTAGGTGATGACTGTTATGGTATCATTCAAGACAATATTACCATGGGAATATATGATTAAGGACATATGTTATGATGCCCCCTCGAGAGGGCTGACGAGAATGGAAGAGACGACAGAGCTCTCGAAAAGAGGAGAGGTCAACGTTGTGTGAGAGAAGGACGAGAATAGAGTGCAAGAGAATGTAGTAGCTGTGGTGCACCAAATGGGTAAAGAATTCAATGCTAGGTATGAAGATGTGTTGAAGAACGTAATGAATGAGAGTGGAAAGAGAGAAAAAAGGAATGATATGAGTAGTGGTTGATTATGGGTAGGTGAAGAATGGGAAAGGAAAAATCAAAGGTGAAGGAGACAAGGGTATGAAATAGAGTGGATGGAGACAGAGGAGGAGAAAAAAGGAATGAAAGAAGTGGAAGAGAATAAGAGAGAAGGATGATAGGGGAAGAAGGGAATGAGGAAGGATGAACAAGAAGAAGACGAGATGAGATGAAAGAAGATTACGAGAGCAGAGAGTGAAATTATAAAAAGGAGAGAGAGGTACAAAATGAAGGTAGTGGAATATAAAAGATATGGTGAAGAGGTATGGATGAGATAAAGGGAGAGAAATGATGGAAAAATGAAGGAGATGAGGAAGATGAAGAATTTAAAGAAGACATAAGAGATGATAGATTAGAGAAAAGAAAAGAAAGAAACTATAAGAAATCAGGAAGGTGTGGATAAGATCATAGAAAGGAAGAGAAACTGGTACAAAATGAATGAAAGGGGTAGAGGTGGTAGAGAAAATAAGGGGAGGGGAGGAGGAAGGTGAAAATGTTGGGGGAAGAAGAGATGACAGAGTGGATACAAGGAGAAGATTGAAGGAACCAAGTTGTCGTGGGAAGACTAATGTAGAGAATATGGGATAGAATGCATGGAGATACATGTGGTGGATGAAGGGATTAAAAATGAAAAGCGAGAAAGAGACAAGGTAACGATGGGGTAGTAAGAAGGAAGAATGATGGAAAAAGAGGAAGAACGATAAAGAGAAAGAGAGACAAACACAAAGGTTGGGAAGGAGGAGAGGACAAGAGAGGAAACGATGCATAAGGAATGGAATCAAGAATGGGAATATTTTGTGGAGAGTGGGTAACATAAAAAATGTAGTGAGAAGAAAGAGGGGAGGAATGACACAGAGTGGAAAATCCATGGAAATGCATGAGATGAGGATAAGAGGATTATGAGAAAATAGACAAAGGATGCATAATGAAGATAGTAGAGATATGGAAAAGGCGAGAAGGAAATATGGAGAGGTGGGGAATAAATGAAAAGAAAGAGTGGATGTGGAGAAAATGGAGGGAGGAAAGAGATAATGGGGTATAGAAGAGGAAATTCCGGTGAAAGAACATCGGGGAAGACCAACAATAATTATTGTTGGTGAATGATGGGGAAATAGTGGAGAAAAAGTGGAGAAGGACAAAGAGAGTGAAAAAGGCAATGGAGAATGATGATGAGTGATTTTTAGGGGTCAACCAACAATAATTATTAGCGTGAAATATGAGTGGTAGTATGAGGATGGTGAATGAGGAAATGGAAGATGATGATGAAAGAATGTTAGGGGGAGACCAAAAATAATGGCGGGTAGACATGGGGGTGGATATGTGGGAGAATTCGAGAAGATGGAGTGGAAAGAGTAAAGAAAGGAGGAGTGATGATTTGTGATAAGATGAAGGCAAGGAGAGGATGTAGAGGATGAGGATGAATGAGGTGAAGGTAAAGAAATGAGATATGGAAAGAATGGAAGAGAACATGGTGAAGAATGATAGAAAAAGGAGGGGGAAGATGGGGAAATGAGCATGGTTGTAAGCCGAAGATGGTGAATGCACTTTGTGATATGATAGGTTGAGAAAGGGTAATGGTAGGAGGAAATGTTGGTTGGTAGGGGAGACCAGGAGGAAGTAATGATAAATGGAAGGAATGCTTTGAGTGAGTAGAAGGTGGAGTCCATAATAACAAGTTTATCTTAGGGGAACCCTTATGTAAGACATTCATGCGATGGAAGTGATTAAGTAATATTTCCAAGTGGGGATGATGGAGATGAAGAGTGGGAAAATAGGAGGTGAAGTTGGCAAGAGAATGGAAGAGGTGGTGAGAGGATGTGATGATGGGGAATGAAAAAAAAAGTGAAGGGTGAGAATGTGTAGTGATGGGGGAGTGCAAGATGACAAATCATCATTAAGAGGAAATCTTAAGTAAGATCACCATGCTTGCACGAATGGTTAAGTAAGATCTCCAAACCAACGATGATGGTGAATGCGAAAGAAGATAAAAAATAATCTAGTTTGCATGGGGATAAAATAAGTTGGAGTAGATGAGGAAAATAAATAGAGAGAAAATAGTATGGAGGGAACTTGTATGGATGGGGAAGCGCAAGATGATAAATCATCCTTAAGAGGGGCTCTTAAGTAAGATTTTCATGTTGCACGAATGATTAAGTAGGATTGCCAAGCCAAAGGATAAGAATGATGGGAAGAAGGTCCATGAGGTAAGCACTTACTTTAGTGATTGATGGAGGTGGGGGAAGGTTGTATGACAAAATGGACTACCCTCAAGTGGATTTTCCATACTACGAGAATGTGTAGGTAAGATTACCAAGCGAAAATGGATACTAGGAAGAATGCGAACAAAGGAAATGGTGCATGCGAGAATGGAACGAGGGGTGGGAAATGGTGATAAAAATGAAGGAAGGAAATACAGGAGTGTAAGATGAATGGATTGAGGAAGATATGTAGTGAGGAATAAGGATTGCAAAGGGAATCCTCAATTAGGATGCCCATGTGGTGGGAGTGGAAGAGGAAGAGTGAAAAGATGTTTTTGTGGTGATTTTCATCGATGGAAGAGGAAATGATGGAGTCGCTTCTACAACACAAAGATCTTATCAATAAGGTATACCTCCTATAAGATTCCCACATGGTATGAATGGTTAAGTAATATTGTCAAGTCGAAAGAGGAAGAGTGAAAGGGAAGATCATGAAGAAAAGGAAGACACACAAAGTGGTGAAAGGGGACAAGAATGGTGAGAAGTACAAGGTGTGAATAAATGATGGGTGAGTAGGAATGAGGAGGGAGGATGAATGGGTAAAAGAAAGGTTGACCATGATGGGAGATGAGGAGTTGCAAGATAGCGACGATGCCCAAGAAATATCCTCAAGTAGGATTTGTAAACTGCAACGGTGATCAAGTAGGATTCCCAAACTAGAAAATTTATTAGGAAGGGGGAAATATGTGGTGTAAAGTAAGTTTTTGATCATGTAAGAAGATACTCACGTGAAGAAAGCATCTTACTTTTAATATAGCACATAATATGATGCATCATGATGGTTGGATTGTAATATGCAAGAGAGCATAGACAAGGGCCATCAAAAGGATATGATGCCCCTGTAAGATATGTCGTCATATAAGATAAGTAGTTATATACAATAGAATCATATTAAAGGGAACACCATGATACATAAAATCAAGATGCCCTCTGTAATATATAAAGATACAAGATAACAAATAATAAACTTGTAACTAATAATGTAACACAAGAACTTTCAAACATGTCCCTAATGTGTTCCATAATGATGACTGATTAGATGTGCCCCCAAACAAGGATACAATGATTCAGAATGGATTTGTTCATTTCCCTTAAACAAGGAATCAATGAGAGCCAAAAATTTCCCAAGCAATGATTCACGCGAGGAGAAATGATTTGGCTATTAAAGTCATAAAGTGGTTGGACGTTTATTAGGAAACGAGATCAAAGTTTGAATTGATTGATTGTTGATTTTTTTTTGTTTATTTGGATTTTTTTTTGATTAAAGTTTTAAGATTTTGTGATTTTTTTAATGTTTTGGGAAATTTTAGATTTTGAACGTTTTGAGGATTTTTATGAGTTTAAAAAAAAATGGATTTGTTGAGATTTTTCAAAAGTTTTTGGATTTTTGAGACGAATAATATATTATATAGTGGAATTCTTATGAGAGGTGATGAACCGGGTATCATCCATATGTATAATGTTCCTCATGGTAACTCATTCTTCGAATAATATTAAATTGTTCTCTCCATTTTTGTTCTTGACTCCACACAACTAGTAAGATGCGAGGACTCATCACCGAGAATCAAGAAGGACACGTGATGTAGATAATGAATACAGAGATAAGTGCTAACAATGATCCATTGGGGAAATTGTGACTTAGTCCTTCTTAAGGTTACTGAACCAATTTCAAGATGACTTTCACTTTATAGGTCACTTACTAGACTTAGACAGTTACGTGGCCTACTGAGTGGTAAAATTTAGGTGAAGGGATAGTTCTCTCTTCATTTAGGCATATAAATTACTTCTTTGGGATTTTATAATTGTAAGCACTTTCAAATTTATAAGATTTTTTATTTTTGTAGTGTCCCCCTATGCCTTGCCTCATGCCACCAATAAGAAGCAAGGGTTCATCATCAAAGGCTAGTTAAGTATTAATAATTTTTTGTTTTTTTTTAAAAATTTTATTACATTTTTCTGCTTTTTAATTTATGAGTGACCCTCTACTTTTTTCCCCATGCCACTAGTAATAGGCAAGGGTTCATCAAAAAAGACAAGACGTAGACAAGTAAGGGTACCTTCCTCCTTTCCCAGTCTCACACTACTAGTGAGAAGTGTGGGCTCAACAACAGAGACTATGAAGGATGAAAGGTGTAATAGTTATTTATTCAAATTTATTTGATTGATTGATTTGCATTATAGTAATTTTTATTTGGGAAGGAACCTCTTCCCCAATCTCAACCCCACATGTCTAGTAGGATGCGAGGGTTCAACACTGAAGACCGATATGGGTGGCCAAATGAACCAAAATAAGTTTAGAGATTTTTTTACGAAAGAGAAAACTACTTTAGAGGGGATATATTACCATCAACAAGCTTCTAGATACGACCATTGGCAAAAGAAACCAAAATGGGAGAAATTATAAGAAGTATGAGACTCACAAGACTTAATAGGATCTATACTAACACTTGTCTCATGATGATGAATATGAAGATGTAATTTTTATAATGGGAATATTTGCCAGTAGAATGAATAATTTTAAATTATTTGGAGATGATTCAAATAGGAGGAATGTACAAATAGTTTCTCCCAAGATAGAGAACACCTTAGGAATAAAATTTCTATAGATGAATTGCATTCATTGGTTCAATCAAGTACTTGGTGAATGGAAATATGATGTGAGGTATCTTAAGTTGCAAGGGTAGGATGAGTGAGGTCAATGGTATTAATAGAAATTTTTTCAAGGAAGAAGTTTGTAAGAGATTGTGAGTAGAACTTATTTCAGTGTTAGAATTGGTATCGTCATCGCTACTTAAAATTAATATGGGAGCTACGTTAAATATTTTTAAACCAAGGCCGTATTTCCTAGGATTTTTAATATAAGTGATTGGATCTAGGTGACCTTATTGATTCTTACCGAGTCCTTTACCTTTCCATCACATGTTTTCATTATTTGATGAAATTTGGTAAATTGAGGGGACTCATAATAGGAAGTGAGCTCATCAATGTATAACCGAGATCCTGAGGAACTTGGGATATGTTCTTCATCAAGATGAAAAACTTATGCCAAACCGATTTACCCATTTTATAAGCGGGGTAATGTGGGAGGCATTAGGTTTTCCACATATTTTGCGCGGATTTATTGATGTGGAAAGAATTCTCAATGTTCTGGAATTGGTACTCACCACATCCTTTTTTGATTATTTTGAATCTCGAGGAACCAGTAGGTACCTCGCATGGCGTAAAAGGAAATTTAGTGGTTTTAAAATATGGATAAAATGGATTATAATAAGAGGATGGTGGATAGGAGGAATAAGCTTATTTAACATAAGGAAATTGTATTTTAATCGAAGAGGTATTGTTAGATGAGGAGATTTGATTAGGTGAAGAAAATGATTGGTTAGCGGAAGGAAGGAGGAGGATTTTAGATGAAGATAATTGATTGGCAGATGAGGTTTGATTAGTAGATCGATGGTTGACTAGCGAGATGATGATTGAGTATCAAAATCATGATGATGAATTTTGTATGATTTTGGAACATGTTTGGGAAGCGTATATGGATCGATACATGTGTTGTTATAGAAAGGGATTACATGTGGTGGATCAATTTTTTCCACCGATGGACAATAGTTGGCATTTTTATACCATCCTTCGAGGAGTTTTCAATACTCAAAGGGTTGGGTGTTAATGTGAATTCCTTATCTAAGTGGGGGAATTTAATACACTGGTGGTATGTGGATGGGACAACTTTCATGACATGAATCCATGGTCGACCGAGGAGAATGTTGTATGGAACTTCTAAGTCTACCACATGACATAACATGTCTAAGGTGATTGGTCCAACCATAAGTGGCAATGTGATTGTTCCTATGGATTGTCTTTCATTATTATCATATCCATGAATGGTTATGATATCATTTTGTAAGTTTTCTTCGGTGTAACCAAGACATCGTAGTAGTTTCATGGAGAAAATATTCAATGTTGCTCTATTGTCAACTAGTACATGTTTGATCTTGTCAACTAGTAAATGTTTAATCTACGTATAAGGACTAATTATTAACAAGATTGGTGTTAAAAAGGTTAATGGGGCCGAATGATAAGATAGGATTTGGTGTTGATAGATTTGGGATCAAAAATTGGAATTTTTGTGAGTTGATGTCATGTGGGACATGAGCTTCATTCAATTCTTGTGTAAGAATACATTGTAATGCGGAGAATATTTTAGTAATTCCATGATGGAAATATGTGTTGTAGTTTTCTCCAACTGTTTAACAATGTTGAATGAATTAGGTGAAGGCGTAGGCTGGCAACTGGAAGTGATTGTGGAATTAGAGGTCGGATGAAGAGGTGGTATGGGAGAAGAAGTATTAGATTTCTTTGTAGTAGGGATCCAATTTTTTTATTTCTAGTGGTTACCACACAGTCAACTTTGATCTTGATTATAGCCACTAGATCTTGATCATAATTTATAGTTGAGATGACTGATTCATACTCAACATTGTTTGACGATTAGCCCTTGTCCTTTGTGTGATTTGAATTTTCATCGTGTTTAGGGAAGGGTTTTTGAAAACATTTAGTTTTTCATTGGGGTTTTGGTATCGAGGTATTTTCAACCTCTATATCTTCATGTTCAATCAAGTCTTGTACATAATGGTGGAGTTGCATGCATCGATCTGTATGATGACCCTTGATGCGATGGTATTCACAATATTTGTTGTCTTTATACCATTTTTGTTTGGGTTTCCCTTATTCAAAGGGTTTTACGATGGGGTATGTGATCATATTGGCATTTGCCAAGTGGTAGAAGACACTAGATAAGATTTCTCAAATGGAGTGAATTATCTTTTCCGAGGTCCCGAGGAGAAGCCTCCTTACTAGGAATGACGATTGGTTGTTTGTTGGGTTTATTAGTTTTGGGTTGACTATTTTGGATATTCGAACATACCGAGAATCGGTAATTCCATCATTGACTACATTTCTATTTCGATTGAAGAATTTAGATTTTTCTTGATTTTGAGGGGCATATACATTTGAGATGATAATTTCGCATTGAGGTTTAGAATGAAGATGTTGACTAATTTCATTTCTAGTATAGAGAAAGGAAATATACTTGCGGTCCTTCTCTAATGTTGTAGAAAGGATGTAAATTTTTCATTTGTCCTTTGTTTGGTATTGCAAAGGTCGAGCATGGTTACCTCAGAGTCTAAGTTAAAGGAGAAATGTTTAACAAATTTCTCGATAGATCTATGAAAGTCGTGATGGACCCTTTTGGAAGATGGAGGAACCAATCTAAGGCCTATCCTCCTAAGATCTTAGAAACAAACGTAAAAGATATACATCGTGGTAAGATACTTCTTGACATTACATGAAGAATTCCTTTACATGTTCATGTGGGTCACCCTTTCCTTTATATTTTCAAACTTGGGAGTTTCAAAGGACGAAGGGAATGGTAAATGTAACATTTCTTTATCGAATGGATAGGGGCAGAGTTCTTCAAAATTGAATCGCTTCTACTATTTTTGTAACTCTTGAATTGGTTAATTTCAAGACATTATGAGATTTGAAAATTAATGAAATCGATTTTAAAAAGTAATGCTTAAGGAAATTAATACAAAAATAAAGTGAAAAACTAAGGTTAGTACTAATTAAAAGGTGAGGACCCCAAAACCCTAAAAAGGAAGCTTATACGTTTAAACCTAGAAATGGAAGGAAAATTATGTGGCTCGATTTGTGGTGGGTGTTTACAGGTGCAGGGATCATGAAAAAGAGGGGCCGAGTGATCATATGCAAGGGATTAGTGGTGAGAGAGTTAAGGAATGGTGTGGCATTGTGGTCATGTGGATGAGTGATTAGGGGCAAGATGAGGTCCAGTGTGTTGGATGAGTGATGAGAGGTGAGGGATGGGTGTTGGGGATTTGTGTGTGTGGGTATGCAAGTTTGTGGGGATGCATGTGTGTGGGGCTGAGCACGTGGCCATGTGGATGAGGGAGGGGTGGGTAGAAGTTAGGGTGGATCGGGATTGGGGATGCGGGTTTGGGGTAGTAGGGTTTGGGTGAGACAAGGGAGTTCATGGGGAAGGGTTGGGTAGGTCTAGACCGAGATGTAAGGGGTAGGTCTAGGTGAGTGGAGTGAGGTAGAATATGAGGTAGATTATCTCGGAAAGAAAAACTCGTTGAGTCGTGAGCCGAGTTAGTGGGTAGGGATGGGGTATGTTAATAATTTAATAATTTAATAATTTCTTTTTTTTTGAATTTTTTTTTAGTTTTTTTGTGTTGTTTTTGTAGGTTTAAATAGAATGAAATAAGCCCTTTTAAAAAGGAATGAACTATTATACAACCAAAAATGGAAAACAACCCCCTACAAAGTTATCACCAACTACACTTTTTTTTTCAGTTCTTATAATGCGGTATAAAACACATTTATACTACTAAAAATACTTGCAAACAATTGTTAGACTAAAAATTTGGATTAAATTTTATGACTCCCAAACACCTACAAGAAGCTCATTAGATGAGACAAAAATGCAAAAAAATGTTTTTAGATGTTTTCAAAATTTCTGCATGGATATGTGAATATTAGAACAACAACGAAACAAAAATTTGTGGTGATTTGTAAGTTTCTGGTTCTAGTTTCGTGTTCTACTAACACTTGCATAATACAAGATAAAGTGAAAAAAATCACAAGAAAAAACCAGAAAAAAATGTTAGACACACAAGGACACATATGTAAACATTAATAGACATGAGGAAAAGTTTCGATTCTAGTTTCAAGTGCTCCTAACACCTCGCACGATACATGATAAAGTGACGAAAAATCGCAAGAACAAACTAGACAAAAATGTTAGACACACAAGGACACATATGCAAACATTAATAGAGTTGGGGACATGAATCAAACATGAATATTTAATTCACAAGTGGGGGACATGGGGAATATTTGACATGTGAGGAGGATTAATTAGGAGCTGAAAATGTTTTATTAGTTGTCGATGTCAATTAATTTCTCATGGGTTTTATGGGAAATGGAATGGGAAAATTAATTTATTTAGGAGAGGTGTGAAATTGGGGTGTCTACACAAAGGTGTTGTTATCTATTATGCTAGTGAATGTGTGTCTATTGGTATTTATATACACTTTAATTTTATCTTATTAACGTTTTCTATTTGCAGGGTGTTTGTGCATTGATATCCTTGAGTGTGTCCCTTAAGAGGAATCATTAAGAGTTGGGTTGGGCTAGTTATTAGTATCTAAAGATATAATCATTGTATGTGGCATCTCCATAGCTTTCCCTAGTATGAGTTCCTACCATTACTACCACATAATATCTTCTTACAACCACCTTACTCTTACCTCATCAATACTACCACCTTCACACTTGCATATAACACCTTATAATCTCCTTCAAATCCCTTCATACCTCTCTCCTCAGAGTATTATTTTTCCTCCATGTTCTTCCCCTACCTACTTTTATATTGGATAGTTGTGGATAATGATTAGTAGAACATTTTTGCAATCAAACTGTTAGGAAATAAGGGATAAAATATGTGGAATAATCCCTCACAGAATCGTAACAATAGAAACTAAAATGCAGAAAATATTATAGATCTCAAATAAAAGTGTAGAATAAAATAACACAACACAAAGAGATAGTATTTAACGTGGTTCACCCAATTTGGGCTACGTCCACCAAGAATCACTTGCTTAGATTTTATTACAAGCCATTGTTCTCTCAATAAAATACCCAGATTTGTTTGGAGCTATGCTCAACAAACTCTACATAATTCACACCCAAATTCAAAACACATCTGCAATGTTACATTATTCCTACCATATGCATAAAATCATATAAGTAGACAACTACTTAAGTAGTTTTACAAAACCATGGGTATCAAAACCATGGGCCAAAACTGTCCCATAAACCTATGGGTCAAAAATCCCACCCATATGAGAAAAGCACATTTCCCGGTATATCGGGCACATTTTAAGGCCAATTTTTTTTTTGGGGTGCGCCCTGAACCCCTATTCATGGCCCGACCCAGCCGCAAACCTCGGAAAGACAACTATGGAAAGTGTACAATACTCTTAGTGTACAGTCTTTAACACTTTCTCACATGAAAATAGGCTCCACAACCTAACACAAACATGATAGATGCGGTTGGCTAAGAGAGATCATGACTTCAAGCCATGTACTCCTACATAAAGGAATCATTGTTAATGTTTCTCTAAACATGTCATCACATAATATGCTTTTCCTTCAATTAAAAATATACTCATAAAGGTTTAAGAGGTTTAGGATTTAGTAGATCTTATACTTGAAGGTCTATTTTAATGAAACGAGTTTTTGGAAGCCACAAAAATACAAGTTGTACTAGTAAGGTGCAATAATTATTCAAAGTCCCCAAATTTGGTCTACTCAAGTCTTCTACATATCCATCTTATGATCCAACCACAATATTAAAACAAGTTCATGAGTTTCTACTAACCTTAAGGGGTTAATGCAACAATAGTTTCTTTAAAAGGTAAGTATCCCTAACCCTCCCTTATCCCTTATATTTGATATGATTGATTATGTTTGATGTATCATGCTTTAGACTAGGATACAATATCATATCATTGTTTAAATAATTTTTCTTATTATCAACCCTTTCCTATTACCGCCACATGGATTTGCAACCCTTACCTTGAATATTTTATATAAATTTCTTATTACCTTTGATTCTCTCAAAACTTAAATTCTAGTAAGACCCCATCCCCTATCCTAGACATAGGATTTGAAAACCTTCACCTTTGATAGATTGTGGATTATTGTCTTCTAAATCCATGATTATTACACCTCTTGATATTTTATCTTTGTTTGTGTGTTGGGATGGATGACCTTCTACTTATATCCCAATCTATTGATAAGAGAGAGATGATATTTATATGAGACCATCTTGGATCACAAAATATCTAGTGAACCCGATGTGAATCTTACTTCACCCTAGATTAAATCATAGTCATGTTTCCTTTTATTTCTCACCATATTAGTTGAACACTCCATTTTTTATTGATTCATACTCATTTTTATTTTTCTCTCATATTTTATCAAAATGATTAAATCCTACCTTCTTAACTTCTTCCTATTGGTGAAATAATTTTTCATGTTGAAAATTATTGAGTTTTCACTAACACTCGGGGCTAAGCCCCACATTTTGTGTATGGGAAGATCCCATTATTGAATGCAAAATACCTAAATATTTGGGTGGTCATTAGGTTGAGGATTACACAAGAATACTCTAATAAACTCATGGAAAAGTTCTTGTATGGAGTACAAGGGAGGAATTTTCTATGAAGAGAGGTAAAGAGGAGTTGGGAAATAAGGAGAGAGAGTTACTATTATGAGTAGGATTACAAAATTCACATACAATAACCATAGTAGGTCCACATTTAATTATAAGAACACAATAATGTAAACAATGATAAGAATAAAAATCATAGACATAGAATTCTATTGATTCATTTATCAAAGGCACATACACCTTTCTTGGTTTTTCTAGATTACCATGCTTATAAATTTAGAAATTAGATAGAGAGATAGAGTAGAGGAACATAAGTAAAGAAATAAAATAATTGTAACTTTTATTGCTTAATGTAGTAGTGGTAATTCTCAACAACATACAATCAATCAACAATTTTTGACCCTTTGGAATGAAGGTGCCATTCCAATTTATAACATTAGAACTATCCTTTCATCTCCCCTACACGAATTTTCACCTTCCTTCATGACTTGTGACCTTCTACATTCCTTCATCACTCATGAAATTTCACCTTCCCTCATGACCTTTCATGTTCCTTTGCGAACTTTCATGATCTTTCCACTTGTGACATTTCATATTCCAAGCATTTCAAACAGGGAAAAAATGCATTTTCAATGAGGAATTAGAATATAGGGAGAGAAAAAGGGGAGATATAAAGGGGGAGATGAGGGTTGACTATAGATGCATGATTTCATACTCCGGATGCCTAACTAGAAAAATGAATATGCTTTGGCTACATAATCTAGACGCTTGACTACAAAATTCATACACATGTCCTACAATCCAGATGTCCAACTACATAATCTAGACACCAATGCCTCGGTTGCATATTCCCATTTGTATATCCATACACATCAGTTCCAAACATCTGTTTGTATATCCAGATACCTCGCTTACATATCCGGACACACAATTGCATAATCCATACAAATGACTCATCTATGTTTACATGTGCACGCTTATTAGGATTCCGTATAGCTGATTTGTCTATTCATTTTTACAATCCACTCCCTACACATTGAAATTTAAAAAAATCATGTTAGCACATTCCTTCTCGAACCATAATGAAGGTGACATATTTGAAATAATGGTCGAGATGAAAGGTTTACATTGACAAGTAAAGGGAATTTCAAGTGTGAGATTGGTTATCATGACCAAAATTGTAAAAATTTAATGTCATACATTTTGCATGACAATAACTAGCTCTCGCTCGGGGACATTGGACCATAAGGGGAAATAGAGAACCTTATAACTCTCTTGGGGTAGTAGACCGTTCTTTGTCAAATTGGGCAATAGAGTCAATTCTTCACTACTAACACAAGCGATGCAGAGACATAGATGAAGGAGAAAGACAACACACTAGACATGAAGGGGAACACATAAAAATTGGAAAGGAAATACACACCCAACTAAAATGGAAATTATAGTACATGTAGGAAATCATACACACACCCGTAAATAGGATGAGAAATATGTACGATCATGAAACCATGGAATGAATTCATACTTCCAAAGCATGAAGATAATCATTTGATCATGCTATTCTCTCATAACGACTCAACATATTTTGAGAAGAAGGAGAGAGACCAAGTTTCCATCCTCATAATGATACTGCAAATTAAAACCCTTACATCCACCAACCACTTTATTACTTTTTTGGACTTTTTTCCTCCTGTAGTCTCAACTTGATGTCTCGTGACCACGAGCAACCACTCTTTCATGTTTTCAAAAATAGAATATTTTATTTTTCATAAAAGTATTCATCATACTTGAATGAATGTTGTAGCATGAAATAATTTCTAGGATTAGAAAAGACATTGGAAATGATGAGAACAAGTTGAATCTCATCCCATTTAAATGATTCTTCAAGCCTCTCACTTTGATGTTCCGAACAATTACTTTTAATACATATCAACTTAATATTGGCCTTGATATAATTTCATGTGGTGGAGGTACTGTAATGAAGACATCCACGAGAGGTTCAAGTATTTCATTTTCTTCAATTCATCCTGGATGCAATCTTCTTCACAAAATGGGTTATGTGAAAAATTACCTTCACATTCATTCTCATCCAACAAGGCTTCAAAGAGAACATTGAGCTTACCTTCTTATTCTATCTCATTACTAAAAATTTTGGATCAAAATGGGAAACACAAATTGACTCATACTTATCTTACATTGATATGGCATTGGTAAATACCTCAAGACTAAGATGAGGATATTCAATTTCTTCTACAATATTCAAAACATCTTGCACAGATTCCTTCTTCAAAGCTAAGACATACTCACTTTAACGTACATTTGAATAATCTTCATATTGGGCCTCAGGAGATTATTTGAAATCTGAACTTCATGTGTCCAATACATTTGAAATATCCTCCTTTCTTGATCCACATTCAATTCATTTGGGGTCAACTTTCCTCCAAATTAAGGTATTCATGACCTTCATTGTTTTCAAATAAAGAAAATATTCATCTTTGAAAAGGAAGGGTACAATTTTCAATTCAAGATTCATCGTATTATCCTCATGATAGGAGGAAGAACACATTGTTGGAGCTGCAACATGAGAATAATCTTCTACTCCATCCCAAAAATCTCGTAGAGAGTCTTTTTCTTCACAGGAAAAGAGAAGGCTATAAACTCATTTGCAAGGATTTCACATAGAAGGAAATATCCTCCTCCCGATCCACATTCATTCTCATTTTGGGTCAAGTTTCCTCCAAATTAAGGTATTCATGACCTTCATTGTTTTCAAATAGAAGGAAAATATCCATGCTTTGAAAAGGAAGGGTACACTTTTCAATTCAAGATTCATAGTATTATCCTCATGATAGGAGGAAGAACACATTTTGGAGCCGCAACATGAGAATAATCTTATACTCCATCCCAAAATCTCGTAGAGAGTCTTTTTCTTCACGGGGAAAAGAGAAGGCTATAAACTCATTTGCAAGGATTTCACATAGAAGGAAATATCCTCCTCCCGATCCACATTCATTCTCATTTTGGGTCAAGTTTCCTCTAAATTAAGGTATTCATGACCTTCATTGTTTTTAAATAGAAGGAAAATATCCATGCTAAAAGGAAGGGTACACTTTTCAATTCAAGATTCATCATATTATCCTCACGAAAGGAGGAAGAACACATTGTTGGAGCTATAACATGAGAATAATCTTCTACTCCATTCCAAAATCTCGTAGAGAGTGTTTTTCTTCATAGGGAAAAGAGAAGGCTATAAACTCACAATTATTATGATTGCTTTTGTAATCTTTTGGTGATAATAGGGAAATCAGCTTTGCAGAGAGGCCATGCTCTATTTTTTCATCTGCAATTTTCTTAAGAAGGAAATTGGATGATTCAATTTGATTTGTTTCATCATTGGGCATTTGTGCATTAATTAAAGAGTCAAAATGAGAAAGAAAATCATCCATGATTACCTCAAAGTCATCATCTTGAAGAACTTGTGTTTGGGATGGAGGATTGATTTCTTGAACATATTCATGTTTGATGGAGTCCTTGACAAGCACTGGATCATATATCATGGAATACGAATATTCAACTCTCATATACATTCTTCCTCCAAAGGGTTGTGCCTCGAGCCAATATGAAGTTATGAATCAAGGTTTAAATTTCATTATTTCTTCATTATCCTCCAAGGTAATGAGTAGGCATTCATTAGAAGCATCAATAAGAGGAAAATCATCGAGACACATATGAATATTTTAGGAACAAACACTTTGTAATACAAAAAATCATCAAAATCTTCTTCCGAAAGATGAAACTCTTCTTCTTCACCATCATGGAGTGCTTCAAGATACTCATACCATTTTTGCATAGCCTTATCATAATTCAAAATATCAATATTGGTTTGAGGATTATAATTTGTAACAATCACAATTATTTGCACAAACTCTCTTTTCAAGGTTGTCATTTCTTCATCTCCATAAGAAAGAAAATAATCCAAAGGAAGAGAGATAAAGAAAAGGCTTTGAGTTTCACGGTCAATTAGGTGACATTAAAAAATTACCTTCATTAGATTATTCATCGTTATGCTTTTAATACAAAAATGCATCTCTTTTGAACCTTTCTCATAAATATTTTGGATTCTCGATCATCAATAAGGGGCAATTCCTATTTCCCTTCCTCTAGCAACATTATGTTTGAATTTAATCCACATGGATTTGATGATAATATTGTTATCAATGAATCACAACACCCTCTGATTTACACAAGTGTGTGTGCTTGAGCTCACAGTGTGATTGGGTAACATGGGTACTATCTCCAAGTGTGGGACTTGCTTTTGAGATAGATCTCCAGAAAAGGCTAGTTCCCCTTCCTACTCCTAGTGAAAACTAACCCTAATGAAAGAAAACTACTAACTATATCTATCCTACAATTTCCAAGGGACCAGGAGAGAGAAATAACATGCAAGTAAAGGAAAACTACACTATAGAGGTGATGCACCAAAATAAGGGTACAAGAACAACTCCTAATGTGTGAAAATGGAGGAAAAACACATGTTAGAGAGGGTGATAATAGTTCCCCACAATCTAACAAAAACATTCACAATAACATTTCCAAGGAGAACACAATAATAATGAACCTTGCAAGGGAATAATATAGACACAATACACCTGCAATAAGATTGAAGAGGCAAGAAGAAAGAAAATAAACACAACAAGGGAAGATACATCCACAAAATTATATCTATTGCTTCATTAGTATGCACAGTTCAAATAATTACAAAGTAAGGGCCTAGATCACCATGCAAGGAGTCCACTACAAAGGCATGCAACACATTGGTTTCATAAAACAAAATGGGAAGAGTTTTTCTACTCAAATCATCCTCTCTGAACAATGAGATAACACTCCAATTTATAGAAAAATGGAGAAGAGGAAAAGGAGACAAGAAATCTTGGATCTAGCTTTTGCATCAATTGCAAGGTATCCAAAGTAGGTGAAAATCATGATTTGTAAACTAAAAATCCTCCCCATACTACCCATAACTTATAATGGTGGAGAAATGGCCATCCATGCCCATTAATTACACCTTCACCCACCCTCCAATTGTCCTTTTAGAATAGGTTCGTTTTCTATAAAATACACCTCTAAAACTCCATCAATCTCTAGTTTTTTTGAATTTTTGTGCGTATAGCTCGGAACCACAATTCCAATGAGACCAATTTTGTGCAATTTCATTGAGAAATTCTCAAGTTATGAGATTATGAGAAGATGCAACTATTTGGGTGTTGCTAGGCATTTCTTCATTATTACGGGACTAGGCAATTAATCCCTTGTTGAAATGCATCATGAAAATATTTTCCTTATTTCTAGTGTTTCATGCATCAATTAAATACCTAAGAATTAAAAAGGTGGGTCCCCTTTGATTTTTTAGGTTTAAATTCGAATGGGACTTGGTTTATTCATTTTATATTTGGCAATTAATCTCAACTAACTCGGATGAGTGTGCAGCATTTCTTTACGGGCTTAATCTCTGATTTATCATCATCCCTTCACCTATGAAGGCACTTGAGATGGATCTTTGCATGGTTTAACTATTGTACCTCCAACTTGGTGCCTCATGACACTATGCCTATCCACCTAATTACTTGCTACATTACTACACCTCGGGCTTTACACTTTGTTGACCCATGTCCTTAGATATTGAGTCCTCCTTGTTTCCACGTGCCAACCTATTATTTTTCCCTAGCTCAACATTTAAAATGGTGATCTCCTCATTCATTGTGACCACCTCACTAATTTTATTTTTGACCCCAACCCTCGTTTGATCATGCCAGCTAACTAGTGATGTGTTCGCACTTCACCCCACGTGGAGTCCTAAGGCTCAACCTAGGGATTTCTCTTTTTATTTACTTTTTAAAGTTATGCCGAGGGTCATGTGGTGATCCCTCATGACACCTCCTTTGTTTGACCATCCAGGCCCCATTCTATGTCATGCCCACATCGGTCTATGGTGGGCCGAGTTACTTCGATGACTCGCCGAGTCAGTTGGCTCGAAGAGTCTCTTCATTTCCTTCGCCACTTTTGGACAAATTCACCATGTCCGTAAAAATCTAAATTGTGATGCTTTAACTAGGTGGACTTGATCCAAATCACCCCAATTTTTGAGTCCAAAACACAATCATCAGTCCCTAACACATGTTGGTAGGCTCCTGCCTGAGCTCGGTCATGGGTTAAAGAGCTCATCATCCTCAAAGAAATAGCCCGGTATGTATATTACAAAGCTCTATTTTTGAAGGAATGGATTGATAACCAAGGTATCATTTTACTTAAACCCACTTAGTTTGAATGTTGCTTACAACGGGATCAATAGAATCAGCTTGGTTTGACCAAAACATATTGACAAGCCTCCTTCTTGTAGCAAATTAGTCTTCATATGGAAACAACTCGGCTTGAATTGTGTGTGGAGCTCATTGTTATTTCCATTAAACAATAAACTTGGTTTAAATGAGTGGCTTAGCCATACCAAGTGGTAACTCAATTTATTGATTACATGACCCTCAAGTAATGTTACCTCTATAACTAGGTGCATGTTTGGTATGTTACTTGAAGGACCAAGCTTGATAGATTGTTTTGCGTAAACTCAACTATTGATACAAAGAAGGAAGCAACAATACATTTTAAATTTGCTCCTTAACCTAATTTTAGTTTCTTTGCATTTGGGCTCTTTTGAAGATAAAATATGTTGTTTCTGACTTTGAATTTATTTTCTGTAATTTATTTTTATAGAATCATGATGAACTATATACAAGTCATACACAAGAAGCAATAGAACATGTCAACAACATTTAGGGAAACTAAAAACTAATCTGCAACAATAAAATGTGCTTAATCACTTGGAGGAATGAAAATATAAAATAATATTTACAAGGGTGAGAAATATTCCTTTTAGTAGTAATGCTTGAGGTAGATTCCATTGGTGGAATCTGTAGTTCTTCACCATATAACTTGGCTAGTTGGAAGGAATTACCACTCTTGCATTCAATGATCATAAATGGACCACTCCATATTACATAAAACTTGGAATGTTTTCAACTGAATTTGCTCGATCAACATCCCACTTCAACACTACATCCCCTCTTGGAAAGCCCTTGCCTTTGCTTTCTTATCAAATCTCATCTTGATTAATGATCAATCTCTCTCCATGGTTTGTATTGAACACTCTCTTGTTTCCTCTAAATCCATGAGTTCAACATACACCGGTTTCCATGGGCTCAAAATAATTTAATTCCATCTGTTTCATGAGTTCTAATGCCAAAACTCAAGTTATATGGGCATCCTTTCCTCTTTCCCATAGACTAGTTTGTATGTAGAGTTGCCTTATGACTGTCGACATTAAAATTTTCCTCCGTAATTTCTATTTTATTAATGTATGTATTAGGAATAGGATGTTGTTAAGTATAATTAGTAGTGGTGTCAATAGAAGATAACGACGCCGTTAATCATACGGTGCCGCTATAATAATCTAGAGTACGTAGAACAAATCAAAGTACAATAGGAATGTTGTAAAAAAGTAAATATTTGTCGTAAGTGGTCCAGAATTAATGTTAAAATGTCAAAGTTGGGATAAATAGAGAGAAGTAGTGAGAAATATTGTATGAGTAAGTGTGTAAAGGAAGCCATCATTTGAAGGTGTGTTAAAGAATCCATTAATAGGTGTAATTGTGAAGTTTCTCCCATAGTTATTGTTTAAAGGCAAGTGAAGTTAATAACACTTGAAGAACCTCATGGGTGAGATTGTAACAATTTCATGTTGATATTATAATTTACTGCTGATATTTCAGATATAACATTATTCCTTCTTATCATAGTCTATGGTATTCTTGTGTTTATGTTTGTTGTTGTATTTCCGATTACATCCACCAAACTAAGAGTGTGCATTAGTTAATAATCATAGCACGAGGAGTTCTTGGTGAAGAATTATCATAGTGCCGGATTGGTGTTGACATTTTGGTTCCGTTCCTAGGGACCATTCCTCGTTGGTGGATTTTCTGGAGAAATATTCCCACTTAGTTAGAAAACATTTGGAGGGTAACCTTGTTTTTACTGTGCATAGTAGTTACCATGGTAAAGTCACTTTTTACCGTGAATAGTATTTACCGAAGATATGATAACTTCACTTTTACCATGAATAGTGTTTACCATAGTAAAGTCGGTTTTACCACATGATAAGTCAAGTTTTACCATAGTTTACTGTGGTCATTTCTATTTTCTATTATAGTGATTCGAATTATTTGTGCACATAAGACTTGTTGATTGTACTTGTGGGTTGGTATTTCACTGTGGTTACTTTTGGAAATGGGGAAGATTCCTATTTTTTTAGCCCAATCTAATGAAGATGCTTCCTCTTTCATTCAAGAGTTTAAACGATCTTGTATTTGTAATGGCCTTATAAGAAGGGAACAATGGACTCAATTGAATGTTTTCCTACCTTTTTGGATAGTTCACCCTTAGGTGGTTTGAAACACTAGGTGATAATGTGAAAAACTCATGGGATTTATTAACCTGAAAGTTTTCTTGAAGAATTTGGTGAACAACGAAATATGCGAATCTCATAATCGATATCACAAAGCTAGCCCAAGGAGAGAAGGAGAAGATAAGGGATTATCATGCTCATGTTCTAGAGCTAAGGAGGAAGCTCGATGCCCGAGATCCGGAAGGAAGGATTAGCGGATGGGTTAATGAATGGCATGGATAATCTCCTCTATAAGCAATTCATTCTTAGGATGAAGCCGAGAGATCAAACAACGAGTGAAGTATGACCGCCCAACTACCATTGAACAAGCAAAGGAGATTGCAAGAAGCCAAGAAGAAAGCATGGAAGATGAGCCCAAAGAAATTGTTGCTAAACTAGAGCCTACACCAACACCTTTGGTCCAGAATCCACAACCACTCTTGGTGAGAACAAATCCTTCTTCTAGGACATCTACCGAGTATGAAGATCTTTCTCGAAAGATGGGTCGATTAACTATTAATCTTCTTGAGGAAAAGAATTTAGTTCTCGGGGAGGAGATAGAGGTCCAAAAAGAAATATTTCTGAAGTTGTATGTTATGGTTGTTATAAAAAGGGTCATTATAAGTATAATTGTCCAGATAAAGCTTCTACATCTGGTACAAGAGATAATGATAAAGGGAAAGCACTCGTGAATTATTTTGATGTAGTAGATAAGAGAATAAATAATGAAGTAGATGTGTTTGTAACAAAAAAAAAAGAAAGAAAAGATAACCAAGATGGAAATGATCCTAAGAAGATGAAAGGAGAAACTAGTAAGAAACATAGGAGAAGAAAGTTGGGTGTGTAGGATTTTCGATTTCACGGGATAAGGACCATACTCCATCTTAGATGATCTATCCAAAAGGCATACAAATATTACATATGGTCAACTCTTGGCTATGTCTTCGAGAAGAGGCGGGAGCTGCGAAGTGGACTCAATGCTCAATGAAGGAAGGAGGTTGAGGTCCCTATTTCCGGAGGCGGGCGGATCCCTATGCTCCACAAGCTGAGGTATTATGTAATGGTATTTCAATTCATGATGTATTAGTTAATGTAATGACCAGTCCGCAATGAATATGTTGGGTTTAAAAATTGATCGCCCCTCAACACTTATGTTAAGGCCATTAAATAAAGGAAAAACTAAACCGAAGGTGTAGTATCAAATGTGGAAATATCATTATGGGTGTTGTATGTGTGGTAGACTTTTAGGTGATGAAAAATGAATGCTTTTGCGTACCCATGTTGTTAGGAAGACCATGGCTAAGGAGAGTTCATGCAAGAAACTCTGGAATGAAGGCTTCATGACACTTGGACATGGTAGAGAGAGGTGAAGATAAACATGATCCTCGGCATCATAAGCGAGAACCTATGGATTCAAGTGATGAAATTGATGATGGACATCCTTTGATTACTCGAGTACTAGTGAAGTGGACACTCGACGGCGATGAAGAAAGTGAGGTTGATGTTTCGGTCATGGATATCCTTCCAGTCACACCGACTCATGATCCCATAAAATTATTTGATGAAGAAATTGATGATTGTCTCCAACAAATAAAGATTGGTGATCTTTGTGATGGAGAGTGAGAAGGAATCCTACCTCTAGCTATTTCAAGGTACATACACATATTCAATTTTGATTACAAGGAACTCCATCAAGTAAATTGGGTAGAACATTCTATTGAGTGGTAGATGGTGCTTAGCCCATAAAGCAAATGCCATATAAAATGAATCCTAATTTTTCCAAGGCTGTAAAAGAAGAAATAGATAAGTTGCTTGATGTAGGATTTATATTTGTTGTGGAGGATTCAGAATGGGTTTCTCCCATTGTGATCTCAATAAAAAAGAATGGGAAGCTACACATTTGTGTTGATTATAGGAAGCTCAATAAGGCAACAAAGAAGGATCATTACCCTCTTCCATTCTCGATCAGATTTTGGGCGAAGTAGGCGGCCGAGAGTGCTATAGTTTCTTTGATGGATATAGCGGATACAACCAGTTCGTATAGCAGAGAAAGATCAGCTGAAGACCACGTTCACCACTCCTTGGGGAACATTTTCTTATAGAGTTATGCCTTTTGGGTTGTGTAATGCTCTAGAAACGTTCCAACGCTTGATGAATAGGGTGTTTGAACCCTACATTGGGAACTTCATCAGAGTATTTCTGGATGATTTTTGCATCTATGGGAGCAAGATGGACCACCTGCACTAGATGGAGACAACATTTCAAAGGTTAGATGAAGCACAAGCCTCACTAAACCCTATAAAGTGTGTCTTTGGATGTTCTAAAGGTGTTTTGTTAGGGCATGTTGTATCTAGAGATGGTATTGGTACTGATCCTGATAAAGTTTCAAAAATCAAAGAGTTACCATTTCCTATGAATAGAAGTAAATTGAGATCATTTTCCATGTGGGTTACTATAGAAGGTTCATCAAGAATTTCTCAAAGATTGCATGACCATGCTAATTCTTGAAGAAGGATGTTACTTATGAACCGGGAAATAAGGCACATGAAGATTTTGAACAATGAAGGAAGCCACAATGTCTTCACCTATTTTAAAGAATCTAGATTGGAGAAAGCCATTCATTATGTATACGATGCCTCGAGATGCAGGCACTAGGAAGTAATCGAGCGAAAAAAAAGATGAAAATGGGAATGATCATCCAATTTACTTTGGGAGCAGACAAATGAGTAGTGTTGAGGTAAATTATACTATAATTGAAAAAGAGGCTCTAGCTATCATTTTTGTTGTAAAGAAGTTTAGAAATTACTTGCTAGGGTAGAAATTTATAGTTGTAATAGATCATCAGGCTCTAAAATATATTGTCAATAAGCCTAACCCATCAGGGAGGATAACAAGATGGATAATTTTGCTACAAGAATTTGAATTTGATATTATAGATAGGCTAGGAAAGAAGCATGTCAATGCAGATGCACTCTCTCGAGCCTATGATGGTTTAGGTTTGCCTTGTGATGATGATGATTTCCCAGATGCAACATTGTTATCTCTTGACACAATCCCTAGTGAATACATAGATATTTGGAATTATCTAAATGAATTCAAGTTTCCTGATGGTGCCAATGCAAAGACTAAGAGGAAGATTACTCAAGCCACTCATCCATATTCTATTCTACATGGAGTATTATTTTGAATAGGACCTAATGGAAAGTACAAGAGGGAAGTTGGACGTGATCAAGGGAAGGAGCTGATAGAAGAATTCCACAATGGTACATGTGGAGGACACTTCTCTGGAAAACTTACAACAAGAAGGATCTTGGACACAGGTTATCACCGGCCCACTGTTTAGAGATTGTTATAATTATTGTAAGACATGTGATATTTGTCAAACACATGGTAACCGTAAGACTTCATCAACTCCATTATGCCCTATTCTTCCACTTGGTCCCTTTGAAAAGTGGGGAATAGACATTGTAGGTCCACTTCCAACTACCCCATGCCAAAATAAGTATATTGTAGTTGCCACAGATTATTTAACCAAGTGGGTTGAAGCTAGGCCATTGAAAACAACTTCCATGGATGAAGTGGAAAGGTTCATATATGAACGCATTATCACCAGATTTGGTTTCCCATTAGAAATTGTAACAGATCAAGGAATCCACTTCATTAATGAGGTGGTAGAAGCCCTAGTCAACAAGTTTTCTATTAAGCACAGGAAGGAAACAACATACAAGCCAAGCACAAATGGACAGGTGGAACGAACAAATTTTGTGTTGTGTCAAATTCTAGCAAAGAAAGATGCGGCCTTGCAGTACATAAGTGGGATAAAAGGATTCATGCAGCATTGTGGGCATATAGGGCAACATCAAAGTTAGCAACAGGATACTCCCCATTTCAGTTGGCTTATGGCATTGATCCAGTTCTTCCTATTGAGTTTGATATTCCCACTGTGAGAGTTATGAAAAATGAAAGGATGGATGAAAGTGATTCAATAAAAGAAAGGTTGGTACATCTTCATTTGCTAGAGGAAATGAGGGAAATAGCGAAGGATACAAGCTATAAGAAGAAAATGAAGCAGAAGGAATACTTTGATCAAAAGATCTGTTGGTCTCCATTTCATGTGAATGACTTGGTTCTAGTATATGATTCCAGATACAAAAAAGAAGACAGAGAAAATTTCTTCCAAAGTGGATGGGGCCCTACAAAATAGCAGTTGTGCATGAAAATGGTACATATTGACTGGAGGAATTGGATGGTACTCCCATTACAAAATGGGTCAACCATGACAAGTTAAAGATTTTCCAAGCACCAGCTTTAGAATGTCCATAAGAGTCTACTCTGAGGACGGAGTAGAAGCTAGGAAGGGGGAAAATGTTGACATTAAAATTTTCCTCCGTAATTTCTATTTTATTAATGTATGTATTAGGAATAGGATTTTGTTAAGTATAATTAGTAGTGGCATCCAATAGAAGATAACGATGCCGTCAGTATGGTTCCACCAATAATGTAGATCAAAGAATGATCAAAGTACAATAGGAATGTTGTAAAAAGTAAATATTTGTTGTAAGTGGTCTAGTAATGTTAAAATATCAAAGTTGGGATAAATAGAGAGAAGTAGTGAGAAATATTGTATGAGTAAGTGTGTAAAGGAAGCCATCATTTGAAGGTTTGTTAAAGAAGCCATTAAGAGGTGTAATTGCAAAGTTTCTCCCATAGTTATTGTTTAAAGGCAAGTGAAGTTAATAACACTTGAAGAACCTCATGGGTGAGATTGTAACAATTTCATGTTGATATTATAATTTACAATTGATATTTCAGATATAACATTATTCATTCTTATCATAGTCTATGGTATTCTTGTGTTATGTTTGTTGTTGTATTTCAGTTACATCCACCAAACTAAGAGTCATGCATTAGTTAATAATCATAGCACGAGGAGTTCTCGGTGAAGAATTATCATAGTGCGATTGGTGTTGACAAGACCTCTAGTTCTCGTTACGAGTCGTTATTATGATTCTCAACAAGTTCTTGTTTGTAGAATGTTCTTTCCTATTACCCTGGGGGTAATAGTTAGAAGATGTGTTGAGATATATTCCATTCTTGACAACCCATGCAGTGAGCTTTGTGCCAAGAAAGGCTAATGCATTATCTGATATGATAGTAGCAGGTACACCAAATTTGGTTACTATCCCCTCATATAATTCCAAGATGTTAGAATCATTTACTTCCTTGAGGCCACCACTTCAGTCCATTTGGTGAAGTAATCCATTGTTGTTAAAATCCATTTATGACCTTGGCTTGAATTAGGATTGATGACTCCAATGAAGTCTAATCCCCATTGCATGAAGGGCTGATCCACTGAGATTAAATGAAGGGACAACATTGCTAACTTTTCCTTGCCTATGAAGAATGCACATTTTTTACACTTCTTAATCCATGCATAACAATCACTGAATATTGTGGGCCAATAGTAACCAAATTTCATAATTTTGAGAGTTGTTACTCGTGGAGAAAAGTGACCTCCCATTTCTCCATCATGGAATTCATGCAACACTTTCTTAATCTGATTTGAAGGGACATACCTTAGGAGAACTCCATTCACATCCTTCTTGAATAATATGTCACCAATGAGAGCATACAGAATAGACTACAATCTGAAATATCTCCTCTTTGCTTTTCTCAATTCTAGAGGACATAGGCCAGTGTGGAGGTAATGCCTCATATTTTGAGTCCAACATGGAGTAGGTGCATCATCAACTGATTATCATTAATCATTTTTAGCACTATGTTTGGCCCCAAAATATCAGCTAAGTACAAGAAGGTGCATGGGCATGCGGGACCTAGTTGAAGAAGGGCGCACGGTTGAAGGTGTGCAAAGGAAGGATTACGATAGGGTTTTTCTGAATGAACACATTGTGCATATGTAAGGTAAAATAGGTTTTGTACTTAGCCGCATTCAACATCCCAAGCAACACATGAGAAAAGCATGACCCTTGTGGATAAGGTGCTAACTTGGATGACTGTGGATCAAAAAGGGAATATTCTAGGCATGCGATAGAAGGTTCTAGAAGACATCATTGCAAGGAATGGAGAGCTCGAGATCTGGAAAGGCATGCTCCCATGGAGGACCACTTCGACACTTGGCGACCGATCTATAACTTCTAGAAGGCATGGCGGTGGGTGCTAAGGTTATAAATACAAGAGCTCGATAGAAGAGAGATATAGTTAAAGAGAGGCAAAGCTCTGCAAAAATCAAAATGGAGGATTCTATGGGTTGGGAATATGAGCATATAGGGATGATGGTGCATTTAGGGGCATGGGTATGCATTTTTCTCTGTAATGTGATGAACATGGTATAGTTATGATGCATGACTTGGCTCTGCATTATTATATGGGGTTTTATTATGAACCCAAGGGATTGTAATGTGGTTATTGAATCTCTTAATATGAATACAATGCTCTGTTATAAATCATCTATGTGTTTGGAAGTATACTAATGTATTTCCTTTCTGTATGAGCTATTTCCTTATGCTTGCTTGTTATTTCCCTTTTCTGGATGCAATAAGATAACTCATTCTAGGATATGGCATGGTTCTTTTTACTCATTTCCATTTAAATATATGTTATAAGATGATGCATTCTCATAAGACTCACATAAAGGAGAGACTCGATGCCCATGCATGTGCCTCGGTGAGCACCCAGCGCCCACTGGGTGATAGGCTAATGCACATGGGATTAGACTATTGGTCTAAGGGTATAAAATATGACTACATCTTGGTTCTATTTCTAGGACCTCTTTTTGAAGTTGTTGTGAGAAATGACATGCATCTTTGTCCCTATGATGTGTGATGATAGAGCGCCTGACCTTAGAAAGTGTTGAAACATGGTTCAAGAGCATGGAGGATGAGTTTTCTCAAAGATTCAACACTGGACCTGAGTTCATGTGCGTAGATGGGTAAAAGAGAACCTATACCATGAACTATATGATACATTCTTTTGCTACTTCCTAGTAGAACTATATGAATGGCTTTCAACATATGCATCTAGATCAAGTTGGTACTATAGATCACACATGTGGACCCAAGATGACTATCAAAGGCTACATGATGTAGATCTAACTTGGACGTGTGTTATTGATCACTGGTGGAAGATGGTGTTGGCCAAAGTTATACTTTAGAATGTACCATTTTGACGTATTCTTTCCCGAGAAGTTGTTGAGTTTGTGTTTCGAGGGAGCCTAGAGGATCATTTTTGCGTGTTGTTCCTTTGGCTATGAAGATATTGGTCATTACTTTGAGTTTAGGAACATTCCCCATGGATTTCTATAGCTTCTTCTGAGCACTTTGGGAGAGGAAGCTAGGGTGGAGGAAGATGGAAAACATTGCGGATGAAAAGGAAAGGGAGGAGAGATGACTCAAGTATAATGAAGCTCACAAGAGGGAGATGACTAGACAATGAAAAGTTGCAAGTGTGATGGATCCATGGAGGCACACATTGTGAGGAAGGAGTTGAGGTTCACATAGAGGATGTGGAGCTTGAGTAGTCTATGATACCCCATCTTGGAAAGCGCGGAGAGAGGCCCCTTCAGCTTCTGATGAGAGTTTTTCACATGGAGAGAGAAGAGTTGTCGGCATGCATCTGAACCCACCTGATGACCAACCCTTGGTGCTTGGTTTTCTAGATCAAGGGAGAAGTATTGTTAACCTAGTTGGTATTGGTGGGAGTGACCGATCTATGCCTAGGAGATATAATTTTTCATTTGGAACATCCATGGATGTGCAAGCCATTCCTGTATTTGGAGGAATATTTGACAAGGTGCAAGTATGCAAGCTTTGGGTATCACGTCTGGGAGTGGCGCAAGACATATAATTGGTAGTGGGACAATATCACAAACCATCGATGCACAGTTAAGTGGGGGAACACTAGGTGTGACCACTTCTAGTCCTTTACCGACTACAAGAGGTGGATCTGGTGGGTCAAGAGGACATGACCTAGTGGGTCTAGTGGATCTAGTGGAGGAGGAAATAATGGAGGAAACCAAGGCTCTAGATCAGGAGGACAAGGATACTAACCACCTCCCCAAGTATTTTTCAATATGTCTTTGCACTTACTAGACTATAGGGGTATTAAAGATGTTTGTAGAGAGCATGTCCAAAAGTGTGAACTACTATAGCGTGTGAAAGGAATCACTACCCTGAGTAGAAGGCATGTCACTTTGCAACAATGTTGTAAGGGTGTGTGCATAGTTGGTATAGGAAGTACAACCCCATCATATGGTGGTAGAATACACTATGTTGAAGAATGACTTCTTAGTAGAGTTTCATATCCCAGAGTTTGAGTAGAAGAGCATCAGTGCTCTAAAGGAGATCCAACAGGGAATGACAGAGAGTGTGTGGGAGTATGATGCGTGTTTTAATACTCTCTTGTCAAAGCTATCCTATGACATTCATCCTTCTCAACATGCTCAATGGTTTTTCGAGGATTGATAACACCATTTATAAGGGCTTTGTCACACAAGACTTTCATAGACCCACGTGAGGCATTGGAAGATGCCCCTACATGCCGAAGCTGATGAAGCGTTGATACTAGTGTTAGTTATTTTCTGGAGGCTCAAATTTCTGCAATGGCTAAGTAGTTGGACAAGATTTCTACAAACTTAGTGCATGAGGTTCATAGTGGGATTTTGTGTATAGACTTTGAAGTGGAGGGACATGCGAAAGATAGTTTCCCTTGGAAGTCGGTGCACACTATAGTAGTAGACTGTGAGATCTACCATGAGGATCATGATGCAAGTAGATGCCCTCTACTCCAGCTACGATTCACAAGAATGTTTCTTGCTATTACAAGATATGTACCTCTACGACCAATGATACCAAGGATTGTAGACTGATTGATCAAATCCATGATACTATTGATTTGGGTGTGCGCTAGACTAGCCTTGTTAGCAATTCAAAGTATGATGAATGATGTTATGAAGGGTGTGCAGATGGTGGAGTAAGTGGAAGAGGTTTTCGTGGAGGATTTTGTGGTCACAGTAACCACAATAGAGGATGAAGTGAGTTCCCATGAGGAACCTGTTATAATTGTGGATCTATAGAGCATTACAAATGTGAGTGTCCTGATCTATTACAATGCTCATGGTGTGGAAAGAAACATAAGTATGAAGAGTGTCCAGAACTTTATGAGCATATGAACCAAAGAGCACTAGAATGAAAAGGTGTTTGGGATGGGAAGCATCAAGAATGCTGATTCACGATGATGCCACGAGTGACGCGTGAGTCAGGGCTAAAACCTATACTGGTGAATGACATGAGTAGAGGCCACACGTGCCAAGGAGATGCCAAGACCAAGGACACTAGTTTCAAGAGAGGAAGTAGTACATGGAAATTATTTAGACCTTGCTCATTAGAAATAAGTGTATCAAGAGACTATGGACGTGATTCAAAGTTTACAAGGGGATAAATGTCTAAAGGAGCAATCAAGGCAGTTAGAGCAAAGGAAGAATGCCGAGGTTCTAAAGGATGACCTGGATGAGGTCAAGGAAGTATGTAAAATGTTAAGGAAAGAGAATATTATTCCCTTACTAGGAGAATGGCTGAGAGAGAAGGTACCACGTGTGTCAGAGTAGAGAGCGCAAAAAGATAGGTTTTACATGCAAACCTTACCCTCATAGCCTTGAATATGACAAGGAGATTACTTTGAATACAGTTGTTGATGGGTGGATTCTGAGCAATATTCTCATTGACACAATAGTAGAGGTAAATGTTCTTACCTTAGATGCCTGACATCAAATGGGAAGGCCCATGTTGCGCCATATCTTCGAATGTGTTGTATATGGTGAAAAAACTAAGGCAATTCCCATTGAGTCTCAAGGATGCGCTTATCACCATTCAAGGGGCCAAGTTCACTGGAGAATTTGAAGTCTTGGTGCTTGCTGAGGCAGACAACTTTCCAGCATTGTTACTTGGGCACTCATGGTGTTACAAGAACAATGTCAACCTATGGTTTAACAAAGGGTATATCAGCTTTGAGAAAAAGGAAGAAAGGGTGATCATCCCTTTGACATATGGGAAGTCAACACCTATACTAATCCCTTAGGAGAAGAATTCCTTGATAGAATCTATGTGCACTCCATCAGAGATCCTGAGATAATTCACCCCACGGAGGGAGTTATCTAGTTTGAAGATGCTTAGTCCTTGAGTGATACCACTAGTGTGGCATGCAAAAATTGGGTGCATGGGACTTATGAGTTAATTGGGTGACAATTAAGAGGATCTGTAACAAGGGTTATAAAGGCACGCTCAGTCAAGTGCCTAGGAGGAAAGAAGTTTCCAAGTTACTCTGGAGGGGCATATCCTAAAATTTTCTTATGGGAAATGGAAGCTCAGTGGAAAAATGAGGATGAGAGAAGAGGAATGCTCAATTACAACCTACTCAAAACTGTAGTGTATTGGTGGGCTACACATCGGGAGAACCTCCTGGAGTGGCGTGAGGTAAGGATCACATTTTCTATAAGGTTTTCAGAGAAATGCACCCACGGTCATACAAGACTACCATGGCAAAGAAACTACTTCATTTCATATCCAAGTGTGTGAGGAGGCATGCATGAGACATGAAGAAGCATTTCCACCTTTGTTATGGGTACATAAGTTGTATTCCACTTTACAAGGCTATGTGTGCTCTTGGTACATTCATTTGGAGATACATCATTAGAAGGGTAATTGGCAAGAGTTGATGGCTGATCTCATTCAAGATTTCGAGTATAGGAGTACCAAACCATCAGTGGATAAGGTGTTGCAAGTGATCAAACACCTTACGATGGGAGATAGTGCTATGGAAGAGGATAGGCTACTAGAGTTACTAGGTGAGCCTTATTTGGAGATGGCCTCAATGAAGAAGAATCAGAGGAAGTACAACTTGAGTGCGTGTGTATGGAAAAAGAAAAATGAAAAATGGTCTATGTAATAGATAGAGAAGAGATGGAGACTTTGGATGTTAACCATTTGGAGGGTACGTGAAAAGTCATAGATAGTGCTGATGAGTGAGCACACACCTACCATGAGCCCTTGAAAACAAAGAAGGTTAACATTGGAATGGAGGTAGAACCTAAGGAAGCTATCATCGATGACTATTGGTCGAAAAAGGAGGTTTCAAATATCATTGATTTGTTGCATGAGTTCCAAGATTTGTTCCCTTATAGGTACCATGAACTCAAAGGTGTTCACCATTCCTTGGGGAGATGAAGATCAAGTTGAAGGAAGGTGTGTGCCTAATTCGAAGAGGTCTTATCAGATGAATCCAAATTTGTGTGTACGGGTCAAGGAAGAGATAGACAAAATGATAACATTTGGTATCATTGAGGTAGTGGAAGAATTAGAATGGATAATCCTAATGGTTATCAGTATCAATAAGGATGGTAGGATAAGAATTTGTATTGAATACAAGGATCTGAATGTAGTATGTGTCATCGATCCTTTCCCAACCCCCTTTACTGAAGAAATTTTGGAGGGAGTAGTGGGTGCAAAGTCTACTCTTTCATGGATGGGTTCTTAGGGTACCACCAAGTCAGGATTGCAAAGGAAGACCAGAGAAAGACAACTTTCACCACTGAATGGGGAATTTTTGCCTACATGGTTATGCCTTTTGGATTGAAGAATGTGCCTGCTATGTTCTCACGCATTATGGTACAAGCATTTTAAGACTTCATCCATAAGTTTCTTCAAGTTTACCTGGATGACTAGACTGTGTATGGATTGGTGAAAGACCATTGTGACAACTTAAGGATGATGTTTGAGAGATGTTGGAAATTGAGGATATCCCTCAACATTAAGAAATGTGTCTTTACTACTCCATTTGGAACCTTGTTAGGACACATTATATGCAAAGAAGGCTTATTAGTGGATCCCACTAAAGTTACAATTATTGTAGGATTAGGGGAGCCTACTAATCAAAGTGTAGTGCATAGATTCCTTGGGCATATGGGGTATTATAGGAAGTTCATCAAGGATTATGCCAAGATCACTTGCTCTTGGAGGAATTGTTAAAGCACAAAAGTGCCTTTCATTGGGAAAGGTACAATAGAAGAAATTTTACACTTTGAAGGATAGGCTTGTCACGACGCCCATATTACTTTTTCCTTCTTTGGATAAGCCTTTCCATGTGCATGTTGATGCCTCAGGAACAACTATGGGAGTAGTACTAGTATAACCTGGTGAGAGAATTGTTGATCATTCATTGTTCTTTGCAAGCAGGAAATTGACACCAATAGAATAGAATTAGATAACTACTGAGTGTGAAGCATTGTATATGATCTATGTGTTACATAATTTTAGGTAGTATCTATTGGAAACACCATTTATATTCTACACAAACCACATGGCATTGAAATACTTAGTCAACAAACCCATTATGCAAGGGTGCATATGTTGTTGGGTCCTGTTATTTCAAGTGTTTGAGTTCACAGTGGTCATAAAACTAGGAAAAAGCAATTTAGGACCTGACCACTTATCAAGGATTAATTTAGGGAGGACACACAAATCATTGAGGATACCATGCCAGATGCACAACTATTTAGGTTGTGGTGTGCACCCTCATACTTGGAAGATATCATAGTGTTCTTAAAAATAGGTGTGGTGCTAGAAGGGATGAAGGCCCTGGAGAGAAATTAGTTAGCAATACGTGCCGCACCCTACATGTTGATTAGTGGAGACCTATATAAGTTAGGTTGTGACAAGGTTTTGCATCGATGCATATTGGAACATGAGTGTGTAGCCATTATGGAAGAAGCGTATGGTGGGATTGCAGGAGGACACTATGCACATAATGCTACCTGCGGAAGATTTTATTAGCTGGGCTATGGTAGGAAACCATCTACAAAGATTGTATTGAGTTTTGCAAGGCCTGTGACCATTGCTAGTGCCTTGAAAAACATAGGAAAGAGAGATGAAATGCTCTTACTGACCAATAGCCAATGCTAAACCATTTGAAAAATAAGCAATCAAATTTGTATGCCTAATTGTGCCAACCACGCGAAGGACTAGTTCGTATTATATCATCACTTGCACTATTACTTGACATAGTGGGTAGATGTAGTGCCTACAAAGGATTGCACCGCAGCGACAACTACTAGATTTTTATGGGAAAGCATAATCAGTAGATATGGTTTCCCTTTAAGTTTAAAAATGATAGGGGTACACACTTCCTCAATGAAATAGTTAGGATTATGTTAGCAGAATTTATGGTGGCCCATCATAAGACTACCCCATATCACCACATTAACTAAGATATGTGACATTGGAAGACAAGATTGGGATGATAAGGTATCAACAGTTCTATGGGCATACATGAAAAACTAAAAAAAGGTAGAAAAAGGTTGAACAAGGCCACACTGTTTCAATTGGTGTTTGGCGTGGAGGTTGTTTTACTAGTGGAATTCATGTTACCTTCTCTCTCGTATAGCATGTGCGGAGGGTTAGGCATGAACAAGTGCTTTGGAAGAAAGGATTGATAAGTTGATGTAGTTAGACGAAAGGAAATCACTTGCTAGATGGAGTCAGAAGACAAAAAAAGCAAGACAAAAGGCATGGCATGATCATCATATCAAGAACATGAAGTTTGAGTTGGGCAATTGGTGTTGTTATATGATTCCAATTACATGCCATCAACTAGGAAGTTGAAAGTAAATTGGTTGGGACCTTATATCATCTCGTACATTCTTGATTCAGTGCTTTCCAGTTATAAGTCGCTGGATGGGATGAGGTTACCAAGTCACTTCAATGGGAGTAGGCTGAATCCCTACTATAAATAAGTCTTCTTGGTGTTTGTAATAAGGTAGTGTTGCCAATTAGTCTAGAATTTCCCTTTATGCTTTTTATTTTCTTGTGTTTCCCTTTCTCATTTCTTGTTCCTTTCTTTTTGTTTCATTTTTGTGCCTTGTGCACTAGTAACCACATTATTTTTCCCAAGGTTGTGTATGCGTAGAGGACCACACATCTTGTTTTAGTGTGGGGTGGAGTGATACAAGAAGTATAGGCCTATAATACAAGTTTGAGCTAGCAGTAGAAGTTGTAGTGAATGGCCGGTTGAAGGATAAAAAGTGCGTAAGGTTAAGAAGTGCGTAGAAGAGAAGGTGGACGAGAATGGTTGGTGTCAAAAAGGCTTTGTGGAAACCACATACAAAAAGGATGAAGAGTGTAGGAACAACATGAGGTAGGCAAAGGAAAAAATTAGGTAAAGGATAGAAGAAGTGCCTTCGATGCTTGTGGATGTGCACGTAAGAGTCTTTAGTTGGGTTGGATTTTTACATGCTAGAAGGTTATAAAGGGTTTTTCACACAGGATGTGGTGCATGGGTAAAGGCACTTAAAGTCAACTTAGTGGAAAAAGATACATTTAATGTTAAAGTATGTTGGTAGGTGGTATAGCATTTAATGTTAGAAAGAAGCAAAAACTATAAATACAAGGTTAGGAAAGTCATTTGTTACCTTGCGATTATGAAGTAAAAGAAGCTCTTGCGAACTAGAGCATCCAGAGAGAATTTGTGTGAAGAAAGGAGAATCCAAGGAATTTGAGTGTGCATCTAGAATAGATCTACAAACCAGAAGGAGGGAGTACATGGGTGTGAGAAAGGTTGTGTGAAGAAGCGTTGTCTTATGGAAGGATTTCCTGGTTAGGGTTTGGTAGCTAGGGCATGAAGAAAGAAGGATTCATTTCAGGAGTTGAAGCTTTGGAGTAAGCTTTGGGATTAAAAAAGTAACAAAGCAGAGTAAGAGGAAGGATTTTTAAGTTCATCCCAACTAGAAGAATGGAACCAAGGAAACCAACCATTTCACCAAAGAAAACAAAGGATAAGGGCAAGGGAAAGCAAATCAATGCCATCACGAGCACCAACGAAGAATGGTATGTGGAAATGCAGTACCCATATGGGGTATTGCTAGGGAAAGAGTGGGAGTCACACTTACGAGAAGATGGCCGTAAGTGATTATAATCATCACACGAGCACAACGGAGAAGGAAATGGCACTGGAGGTTGTTCTACCAACTAACAATAGGGCACCAGATGGAATTCCCATTTACAAATATGACATGAAGGTAAAATTGGAGAAGGCTGGACTATTGCAATTGTATGAGTTGCCATACTTTGGAAATCTTTAGTGCCTTTATCAGTGGCTGATGTCACACATGCATGAGGATCATTTTTATTTTGTGGGGTGTAAGATGCGCATCACACCACAACTGATATCCAAGTTCACAGGCCTCAATTTTGAAGGAGATAAAATACAAGAAGTGATGATACGTGGAGAAGTAAATTTCTCCCACAGATACGTCAATGATTGATGATGATTTGAGCGATAAGGAGGATATCAAGGAGACTATAGCCATGTATGACTACAAAAAGGGGTCACGATACTTTGACATCATCGAGATACTAGACCCAATGATGAGGATGGTTGCACACTTGGTCACCAAGCTCAATGACCAAGAATGATGGACACAAGTGAACAAGGCATGGCTGAATGTATGTCGGAAGATATCAGAAGGAACCATCTACAACTTGTCTACTTTCATCATGCATGAAATTATAAGCAACGCATAAGAGGGAGAGAAGATACTCTTTCGGTAATGTCCTCCTCACTATTGTGTTCTCAGAGATTGGAGTGCCCGATGGGCCAAAAAAAATTGTTTAGGAGTATCCAGAAGAGGATCCCTCACCCACAAAGAGGTTTGCAAAATATACTTGTGAAACCATGATGACCGCTCACAAGGCATGCCTGGAGAAGTGGTATAAGAAAATGCGTGATGCATTCGGGCTGAGTGGAGGATCCCAGAGTAGTTTCCCATGCTCATGAGTGGAGAGGAAAAATTTGTAGTGTACCAACACTTTTGCATTGGTAGATTTATGTTGACAAATGGGAATATGAGCCCATGGTGCAAGCTACCCTTCTCCTTCACCACACTATACTTCCAAGCCGGAGTTAATTAGTTCAAGGAGGCCAAGAGACTAAGGTTCAACCTTAGTGAGGTAGATATAGACCACCGTGAGCCGGATGGAAGCTATTCTACCCAAAGAAGCACATGTACATGGAGATACGTGTCTCCACACAAGATACATATGATGAAGCCTTTAATGCTTTGAAATTGATGGAAGGAACACAAAAGGGTGTATCTGTGCATAAGGCCAAAGCTTGAAAAGGGTGCTTACTTTGAGAATGATGTATCCATTCTTGAAGACCCTACAGGAGGAAGAAGGCCAAGCCTAGAAGAAGGAAAGAGAAGAGGTGAAAAAAACCAAGTGTTCAAACCACACGATGGTAAACATGCAAGAGACAAGCATTAAGCCTAGTACTTATGCGTGGAAGAAGAAGTCTCTAGTCAAAGAAAGAAGAAGAGGCACTAGAGCATGAAGATCCCCTCACCCAGGAGGAATCACCTATGAAGACATCACCGCAAAGAGAAAGAAAGAGAAGAATCCCCATCTTGAATCCCCAAGTAAGGAAGAAGCGAAGGTGATGAATGAGGCCGATTTAGAGGAGACATAAGACGTAGATGCCTACATTGATGATAGATGATGATGATGAGAGCCGTAATGCGGTGAAGACCATGATGTCTATGAGATACATGATTATGAAGAAGAAGATGAGTATAATGAAGGAGATGAGGAGAAGAAGGATGAAGAAGAAGATGAGACCCAAGGCAAGGGGGTAGGTGGGGAAGAAGTTATAAAAGATCAAAGGACCCCAAGCCTCATGAAGGAATAGATAGATGAGGCCGCAGAGAGAAATAAGTTGAAAAAATCATCAAGGACTTGGTGGAATAAAGAAGTGGAATGCAACATGGATGTGGTGATGAAGGAAGATGAGGAGGAGAGCGTGGGAAAAGAATATGGTAACATGGGAGGAGATCCTAGTTTGACTGTAAGATTTCCAAAGGTTACATGCATAGGGAGGAAGAGTGCAAAAGCATCAAAATTTCAAGGAATGGGATACATCGATGATCCAAACAAGGTGTTGCGTGTGTGCTTCCAGAGCACCATGCCAATGAAACAACTTTTAGCCATGACTTCATTTGATGAGGAAGGTGCATACCCTTGAAAAGGAAAATGTTGTCATGGGAATTTGAGTCCCACATTGATGAGCCTAAATTTGAGGTAAGCCAAGGGGAATTGATGAAAGTGCCAAAAAAAAAGGGATAAACCCCTTGGTGAATGATCAGTGACTATTAGATGAACAAATCTGCAACACGCTCAACAAATTTTTAGTTGAGGTTGAAGCCGATTCTTCAAGAGAAATGATAAGGTGAAGTTCCTAGAGGCAGAGTTAGAGAAAAGGGAAGAGGAGCTCCTGGAGAAAATCAAGGACCTAAAGCAAGAGGAACTAATCAACACTCAATTAAGGTGTGAGTTAAAATATGAGAAGGCAAGGGTGCATGAGGCATACAAGAAGATAGAGATGATCACGAATGCCATTGTCTTAAAGCATCCAAACTTAACACCACCACACAAAAATATGGATCATCCTTGCAATGCCTAGAGGACTTGACCCGCATACTCACTATGGAGAGGTAATCACTTACCCTAGAATCAATAGAGGAGGCATTGGCATGCCAAGAGAAAGAAAATAAGATGAAGGTTATGGATATTGTTGCTCAGTACAACAAGATCCTCGTTGATGTAAAGGCCGCCGCAGTCTACTAAGGCTGTCCTATGATAACTACATGGACAGGGATAGAGTGGAAAGTATCTTAGTTACCACCCATGAAGTGGAACTCAAGGATTTCTAGGAAAAGAACAAAGGGAATAGGGTGGAGCGATAAAAGATCCTAGCCGAGGTAGAAAAGAAATCAGAGGCCATTGAGACCTTGTGAGTCTCAATCAAGAACCGACTAAAGGAATTGTACCCTTAAATCTCTAGGAGGATGGATGTGCTTGAAGATTTGGGCAAGAAACTTGAGGGTATTGTGAGAGACAATGAGAGCTAAGGGAGAGAGGAGCTTAGTTTTGAAGAAGTGAGTGCCTTGGTGGGTGACCTCTGTCAGTAAGCAAAAGTGAGGTCGACACTTGGGGAAAATTAGAAGCTAATTTAAGGAAGGATTTCCCTCTCCTCCTCTAAAAGTAAACAAGTTCCCCATTCTTTCATTATTTCCCCATTTCTTCATTTCTTATTCTTCCATCCCAACCATTTGTAAGGATCCACCATTCTTTATTTCTTTATTGAAGAGTGTTTCTGAGGATGGAGAACAGTGTAGTGTGGGGTGATGTTGGGCCCCAAAATATCAACTAAGTACAAGAAAGCACATGGGCACATAGGTTGAAGGCACACATGGAAGGATTCTAGAAGGGTTTTGTAGAACACATGGCATGTGCGTGCAAGGTAAAATAGGTTTTGTACTTAGCCACATTTGGCATCCCAGGTAGCACATGAGAAAAGCATGACCCTTGTGGATAAGGTTCCAGCTTGACGACTGTGGATCAAAAAGGGAATATTCTAGGCATGCGATAGAAGGTTCCAGAAGACATCATTACAAGGAATGGAGAGCTCGGATTTGGAAAGGCATGCTCCCATGGAGGACCACTTCGACACTTGGTGACCGATATGTAACTTTTGGAAGGCATGGCGATGGGTACTAAGGTTATAAATACAAGCACCCGATAGAAGAGAGAGATAGAATTGAAGAGAGACAAAGCTCTATAGAAACAAAATGGATGATTCTATGGGTTAGGAATAGGAGCATATAGGGATGATGGTGCATTTAGGGGCATGGGTCTGAATTTTTCACTTTGTAATGTAATAAACATGGTATATTTATAATGTATGACTTGGCTCTGCATTATTATATGGGGATCTGTTATGAACCCAAGGGATTATAATGTTGTTATTGAATCTATTAATATGAATACAATTCTCTGTTATAAATCATCTATGTGTTTAGAAGTATACTAATGTATTTCCTTTTTGTATGAGCTATTTCCTTATGCTGCTTGTTATTTCCCTTTTCTAGATGTAATAAGATAACTCGTTCTAGGATATGACATGGTTCTTTCTACTCATTTCCATTTAAATATTTGTTATAAGATGATGCATTCTCATAAGACTCACATAAAGGAGAGACTCGGCACCCGTGAGTTCCTCGGTGAGCACCCAACGCCCGCTGGGTGATAGGTCGATGCGTAAGGGATTAAACTATTGGTCTAAGGGTATAAAATATGACTACACACTAGGACAACTTCTTATTCATCTCTCAACTCAACATATTGTTTGGAAGCAAGCTTCTCACACAACCCTTTTCCATGGACTAACTTGGTCACTTTGATGTCTATGTCATACTCCATTACTCATGTGATCCAACCCACCCTTTTCTCATTCAAATCCTTGTTCAGAAGAAAGTCCTTGACTCCGGCATGAGATACTAATAGTTGGATCTTGTTGTTGGAAACCAAATGTTTGAACTTCTTCAAACTTCTAATCACAACAAGGACATGATTTTCAATAAAAGAATACCTTGCTTCATAGTCTTCTAAACTCGACTAAAGAATGCTATGGGCTGCTCCAAGCCTTCTTTATTCTCTTTGCACCAAAATGGCTGAGATTGTATCCAAACCCCCAAAATCATATAACATGAAATATTTGGAGAAATCTGGATTAATAAGAGTTGGGGCTTGAGATATTGCATGCTTGATGGCCTCAAAAATATCCTTACCTTTAGCTTTCCATTTGAATGCAAGGCTCTTCTTTAACATCATGGTCAATGGCTTCACCAAGGTGGAAAAATCAGGCACAAATCTACAAACAAAATTAATTCTCCCCAAGAAGATTTGGAGAGCCTTCTTGTGACTTGGAAATGGAAGAGCACAGATGGCCTCAAATCTTTTGGGATCAATGGTCAATCCTTCCTTTGAAACAATATGGCCCAACAAATTGCCTTCATGTGCCAAGAAAATACACTTTTCGGATTCAATGACACTCCAAACCTTCTGCATCTCTAAAACACTTACTTGAGGTGAAAGAGATGATCTGCACATTATTGGAGAAGACAATAATATCGTTAAGATAAACAAACACTATCTTGTTGATCAACCCCTTGAATTCCATGTCCATCACTTGCTGAAATTTTCTCCAGCATTTGACAATCCAAATTGCATCTTCCTATAAGCATAAGTGTCCCATTTTTTTAGTGAAGGTTGTCTTGAACTAATCATCTTCCTTCACCATGGTCCGATTGTAGCCTGAATAACCGTCCAACAATGAGAACCTTTCCAAACCATCTACAACCTATAAAATTTTCTCCATTGAAGGGAGTGGGTAATGATCCTTGAGCAAAGCTCTATTAAAGTCACAAAAGTCCACACACAACCTGATTTATCCATTTCTCTTCCGCACTGGCACTAAGTTTGTAACCCAACTTGAATTCTTGATTGGAAATATGATACTAGCCTCAATTAGTTTTTTCAATTATTTCCTCATGAGAGGTTCAATATGAGGATTCACATGCCTCTACTTATTTTTAATGGGCTAGGTTTTGGATCTAACTCAATAGTATGTTGTGCCAACTTCGGGTTGAAGCCTCTTAAATATTTGTAATTCCAAGAAAAGACATTAGGGAACTCTTGACAAAGTTGAATAAATTCTTATTTCTCTTGTTGAGTACTGACCTTACCAATTTGCAACACTTTACCTTCACCTACTAAAATAGGCTCTGAGTCTTCACCCTTTACTTGAATGTTTTCCTTTTCTTTTCAAAACTAGTCATTGGGGTTGAAGATTGACTCCAAAGTCACAAGACCTTTTGGCAATTTGTTCATTTTCAGCTGAACCACTTGGTCCCCATACTGTTGTTCCAATTTGTCTTGATTCTTTCAGAGAACTCAACTTCTTCTTGCAAGAAATTGATGATTTGCTTATCATTTTCAAAGACTTTCCAACTTGTATTGTTGTCTGGGACAAACTGGTCTTACAATCAATTTTATATGAGGCTAAGTTTGATCTCTCTTGATACTTTCAACAACATCAAATGCTGCCCCAACTGCTACAAGTCTGTCTGCTACATCATTCTTCTTCCTCAGGATGGAATTGATGTTAAAAGCTTCAAAATATTCAATGAGATCCCATACCTAGTTTTTGTAGTTCTTCAAAAGATCATTCTTAACATCATTTTGTCCTCTAACTTGGTTTACAATCAGCTCATTATCTCCAAACACTTGTAATTTTTTTAATGCCTCTTTTTCTTGCCCAATGTAGCCCATGAATCAAGGCTTCGTACTTAGTTTTGTTATTTGAGCAAGCAAATTGAAAATGAAAACCTGAGTAATATTTGATACTTTGTGGTGACACAAACATTGCTCCTCCTCCAACACCTTACCTACTCTTTGAACCATAAAATAATAGTTTCCATACCTCATTATTATCTTTGTGATTTGATTTAATAATGCTAGGTAGAGGTGGATTTTCTTTGTGAAAGTAATAGATTCCTAGCTCAGCTTCTCCCATTTCTTTATAAGGATCAAAAGTATGTATTTTGTTGGCCCAATAATCAAGAGTCAAGTCTAGAATATTAAACAATTTAGTGTCTTGATCAAAATTGGAACAATTTACATTGATTTGGCTTGGAACATGTGGCTCAATGTGGAAGTGTGCAATTGGATCTGATCTGATCATAGATTTATCTCCATATCTTGCCCTAAAGAGCATATGTGACCAATTAGTAGACAAATAGCCTCCAATTTCGGCGGTGAAGTCCCTTGACAATGATAGAGAAAAGAGAGGTGGCAAGTCAATAACTAAACATCTTACAACATCGTAACATTGGGACATGCATACAATGTGAGGCTCAATCCTTTGATTACTTTAATCTGTAGTCACTTTTGTCTCATCTACTTGCACCAAACCTATGAAAATGACATCATATCTTTGAAGGCCCAACTAATCAAGTATTTGTTTGGGCATGACTGAGCTACTTGCTTCCGAATCAATCATGCAATTATGCACAAGATTGCTTCCAATAATTAGAGAGATATAAAATGGAGGAGGCTTCATATTTTTACCTTGTTGACCTCTTGAGCTCCTTTTTGGGAAACGTTAGTGAGCACTTTATCTTGATCTTTAGGAGGCTCATTTGAGATAGACCAATTTTCCATGATAGCTTGTAACAAATCTCTTTGTTTCAGGATAGCTAATGACTCCCACATTGAGATTTTTACATTTGTTTTCTTCATTTTCTCAATGATATTAAATGGAGAAGCACTATCCTTTTTTACCCTTTACATTGCACAACCTTCTCCTATACATTGGCTATTATGATTGGTGTAGGAGCTGAGCTGGTCTAGGATGATTTTACACATTTGGAGCTGCACTTTGACTGAAAATCCCTTGTGGAGTGACAAAGCATTGAGTACCACTTGAATTAGATGACTTCCCTTCTTCAATATTCCTCTTCTTAGACCATTGTGTATTAGTTCTTTACACCTTGAGAAGGAGTATGATTTATACCAAAAAAATCCTCCACTTACCAATTGAAAAACATGGTATCATTTAGAGGTGCTTCTGATGTGCTAGCCTACTGTTGATTTTCCTCTTGACTCACTTCTTGTTCCACACTAACTATTGTCATCATTAGAGCTTGATTCAAGGCACAATTAAATCATGTTGATTGGTTATGAGGTTAGTTGCATGGGAAACACCATTCATACTCTTGTGCCATATTGTTTTGAGTTGGAACCAAGGCTCTAGATGTAGATACAATATTAATGTTGTAGGGCTGGAATGAATACCACATCCATTTCATTAACCTCATGTATAACACAAACATTTGCAATGTATTGAATGTGATCAATCGAAGTTGTATGGTTCTCCCTAGTGAAATATGAAATTTTCTTCAATGCTGCAACTGGGATTGGATTTTGTGCATTGAGAGCAAGTGGGCTGATTCCCATAAAATTGAAAAAGGATTTTGTGGTGGTGGTGGTTTCTATAGATGTGCCATTATATTTGGTCTAAGAAATCTAATTGATTAAATGAAAGGCCTGCAGGTGGAGGTGTTGATAGTGTTCTATTTGGTGGAGATGGAGATCTTTGAGCCCTTCTTCCCCTCCTTCCTCTACTTGGAGATAACCACAAGTATTCAAAACTAGATTCTTCCTTAGTTCTTGACCTTGTTTGAATCCTTCTCATAAATTTGGCAAGCTTAATGTATTGAATGCGAAACGAATGAATTCTTCCTTTTGGATTTTCCAAATGTGTAATTTCAAAGCTTCTTACAAGCTAGAATTTTACAAGTGCACATCAACCTTATTTGCGATAAAATGAAGAATTTTCTATCCCACCGGGCATGCTAGAACTATTATCAATGAATCAAAATTCCCGATGATTTACACAAGTGTGTGTGCTTGAGCTCACAATGTGACTGGGTAACATGGGTACTATCTCCAAGTGTGGGACTTGCTACTTGAGATAGACCTCCCTTTTGAGAGAAGGTTGGTTCCTCTTCCTAATACTAGTGCAAACTATCCCTAATGAAAGAAAACTACTGACTATCTCTATCCTATAATTTTTTAGGGACCATGGAGAGAGAAATAACATGCAAGTAAAGGAAAATTAATCTATAGAGGTGATGCACCAAAAGAAGGGTATGAGAACAACTCCCCAATGTGTGATAATGGAGGAAAAACACAGGTTAGAGAGGGTGATAATAGTTCCCCACAATCTAACAATAGTTATCATAACAAAATTTCCAAGGAGAACACAATAATAATGAACCTTGCGAGGGCATAATATATACACAATACACGAGAAATAAGATTGAAGAGGAAAGAAGAAAAAAATACACCCAACAAGGGAAGAGACATCCACAAACTTATATCTATTACTTCATTTGTATACACAGTTCAAATAATTACAAATTAAGGGACTGGATCACCATGCAAGGAGTCCACTACAAAGGCGTGTAACACATTGGTTTCACAAAACAAAATGGGAAGAGTTTTTCTACTAAAATCATCCCCTCCAAATAATGAGACAACAATCCAATTTATAGAAAAATGTAGAAGAGAAAAATGAGACAAGAAATATTGAATATGGATTTTGCATCAATTACAAGGTATCCAAAGTAGGTGAAAACCATGATTTGAAATCTGTAAAATCCTCCCCATACTCCCCATAACTTGAAGCAGTGGAGAAATGGCCATCCATACCCATTAATTGCACCTTCACCCACCCTCCGACTACCCTTTTGCAACATGTTCATTTTCTAAAAATACACCTCAAAACGTGATCAATCTTTGGGTTTTTTGACTAATGTGCGTAGATCTTAGAACCAAAATTCCAACAAAACCAATTATGTGTAATTTCATTGAAATTTTCAAGTTATGAGCTTATGAGGAGATGTAATTATTTAGGTGTTGTCGGCATTGTTTCATTATTACGGGACTGGGTAATTAATCCCTTGTTGAAATGCATCATGAAAATATTTGCCTTATTTTTAGTGTTTCATGCATCAATTAAATAACCAAACATTAAAAGGTGGGTTCCTTTGACTTTTAGGTTTACATTCAAATGGGGCTTGGTTAATTTGTATTTATATTTGATAATTAATCTCACCAATGAGCTGAGTCGCCTGAGCCGGCTGCATTGCTTCACATTCTTAATATCTGATTTAGCATCATCCCTTCACCTATCAAGGTGCTGTGATGGATCTTTGCATGGTTGAACTCTTATACGTCCAACTCGGCACCTTAAGAAACTCTTCCCATCCACAAAATTAATTGCTACATTGCTACGCCTCGGGATTTACACCGCCACCCATGTCCTTGAATCCGAGTCCTCCTTATTTCCACATGTCGACTTATTCCTTTTCCCTAACTTAGCATTTCGATTCTCAAATGGCTAGCTCTCCACGTGCATCATTGACTCAGATCACCACTTTGATCAATGAACCCAACCCTCATTTGACTACGTCGGGATGACTAGTGATGTGTTCACGGTGCTTCACCCCATGTGGAGGCCTTGTGCACAGGCTTCCTCTTTTCTTTACCTTTTAAAGTTCACCGAAAGGCCACTTGGTGACCCATCATGAATTCTCCTTCATTTGATCATCCAAGCCCCATTTTTATTATGACCTCATTGGTCTATGGTGGGCTGAGTTACTCGGCGACTCACTCCTCATTTCCTTTGCCACTTTTGGCCAAGTTTTCCATGCCCGCAAAACTCTAAACTATGATGTTTTAACCAAGTGGACTTGGGCCAACTCACCCCAATCGATGAGCCTAAAACCAAATTATCAATCCCTAACACAACTAGGTAGGCTCATGCACGAGTTTGGTCATGGCTTAAGGAGATCACCTCCTAAAAGAAATAGATCGGTCTGTATATTACAAAGATCTGTTTTATGAAGTAATGGCTTATAACCAAGGGATTGTTTTCCTTAAAACCACTCGGTTTTAATGTTTCTTAAGATGGGATCAATAGAACCAACTCATTTTGACCAAAACATATCGGCAGCCTCCTTCTTACAAAGCTCGGTCTTCATATGGAAATAACTCGACTTGAATTGTTTGCGGAGCTTGATGTTATTTCCATTAAACAATCAACTCAGTTTAAGGGTAAGTGCACCAAGTTGGGGGACAATTAAGTGGACATCAAATCCTGAATTTTACATTAAAAACAGTAAAACATCAAATTTAGTCTTCCGCAGACTTGAACCATGCTGAAAATTAAAAAATATGTCATAAAAATGGTACCATTGCGTAGGGGAGACTATTAGCTTTGTAGAAATACTGATTTTAAAGTGAATAGAATAGGATAAATATCATTTTATAATTTTTTACTAATAGTAGGTCTTTAAGACACTTTTTCTGTGAATGTTTATGTCTATGTTTAAGACTGTAAATTTGTTTCACTTATCAGAATGTGATAAAACTTATACCATCCCAACCGTGGTGAAATTATATACATGTTCAAAAAAAAATTATTTGATTTCAATATTTTTTGATGAAGTTATGGTGGGCAAACAGAAAGTGCTATGTTTTCTTTATGTTTTCATACCACTTTCACGGAAAAAATCATAAAAATAAAATATTACTCAAAAAATACAAAATAAAATCCATCCCAAGATAGATAGTGGCATCTAACTTCTCACCAAAGGAAAAATATATATCAATTTTTGGTCATCCAAATTGTGGGCAAACGGACTATAATCTTATCGGCGTTTTTAAAAAAAAATACCAAGTCATTGAATTTTGAGTGTTTAATATAGCTAATCTTGTCCATTTTTTACAAAAATTAGTATTTTAGAAACTAGATTCCAGATTCTACGATTCATATTAATATATTTTTTTCTAATTTTGAGTGTATGTATTGCTAATAATCCCTACAAGTTGATATTATGTTGTTATTTGCAATATGATGTCCACGGATGACCCTATATTTGTCCATCAACTTCCTGCACTTACCCTTAAATGAGAATCTCAACCACACCAAGGGGTAGCTCGGTTCTTTGATTACATGACACACTAGGTAATGTTACCTCTACAACTCAGTGCATGTTCGGTGTGTTACTTGAAGGACCCAACTTAATAGATGATTTAAAGAGCTCGTGGAGCTCCATTTGACCCCAACTCACCGAGCTAGTAAAACCAGCTCGGCGAGCTTCTTTCAAAGTTAGGTTCTCCTTCAACTTCTCATTTCCCATGTATGTTCTATGCACCTTATTTAACCTTTAATGCTCCTAGGCCTATAAGAAGGTTCTTCTAGAAGTAATGCACTTAGTACATTGTCATTTTGTTGAATTTGAGCCCACCCATTCACTACTTCTTTGCTTAACAAATTTGAACCCTGTGAGGACCAAGAAGTATCTATGCAAGCCTACCTTATTGTTCAGTTCTTCTTGACAGAGGGGAAATTGGATAACAAAGTTCTTTAGATGCAATAATTTTCTCTATTCTAGACATTCTTTTCATAACTATTGTCGAAATATTACCCCTTCTTTCCTTTTTCCGATTGCAGATTTTTGTTTGAAGGAAGAGACCTCTTCACCGTGTCACATCCCATAATTTTGCAAGAGCTAGTCCATAATGATGTCTGATCAAAATTTTTATATTTTTGTGGCCATATTCTTCTTCATTATAGATGTCACTTATTGGTGCTAAACACCGATCTCGAAACTTCATCATTGTGATGTGGGAAACAAATGTGACATGGATTCATTACTTGATAGAGCCACCTTCAAAATATGATTTTCACTTTGAAACGTAATTTTGTTTTTTCAATTTTGGAATATATATTTTTGTATTTCCTAGATATCTTTAAGGGTGCACAAGGTCATATCTCTCCCAACAGAGTGACCAAAAATTATTGGTGAAATAATGTTTTGTATTGCAAATTATTGATTTTTCATCAACGCTTTGGGGCTAAGCTCCTCATTATTGTGTACATGGTGGCTCCCATTATTGAATGTAAACTACCTAAATATGTGGGTGGCCATTATACCGGAGATCAAAAAGGAATAATCCACTAAAATTGTGACAAATTGCTTGTCAGAGAAAGTATAAGTGAGGAATTTATTGTGAAGAGAGGTAAAGGGGAGTTGGGGAAATAAGGAGATAGGGTTACTATTGTGAGTAGGCTTACAAAATTCACATACAATAACCAGAGTAGGTCCACATTTAATTAGAAGAACATAATAATGCAAACAATGATAAGACTAACAAATCATAGATACAAAATTCTATTGATTCATTTATCAAAGGCGTAGACACCTTTCTTGGTTTTGTAATATTACCATGCTTACAAAGTTGGAAAGTAGAGAGAGAGAGTAAAGGAACATAAGAAAATAAATATAAGAATTGAAACTTTTATTTCTCTATGTAGTAGTGGTAAATCTCAACAACATACAATCAATCATCAATTTCTGACCCTTTGGAATGAAGGCACCATTCTAATTTATAACATTATAAATATCATTTCATCTCTCCCAACATGTCTTTTCACCTTCCCTCGTGACTTGTGACCTTCCACATTCCTTCATCCCTTGAGAAATTTCACCTTCCCTCGTGACCTTTCATGTTCCTTCATGACCTTTCATATTCTTGCCACTTGTGACATTGCATATTCCTGCACTTGCGACCTTTCATATTCCTGCCACTTATGACCTTTCATATTCCAAACATTACAAAATAAGGAAAAAGTGAATTTTCAATGAAGAATTAAAATATAGGGAGAGAAGAAGGGGGAGATATAAATAGAAAGAGGAGGATTGATTTCAGACGCATGACCGCATACTCCGGACACTTGACTAAAAATACGACGTGTCTGGATGCATAATCTAGAAGCCTCACTACAAAATACATATGCATGTCCTACAATCCATACACCTAACTACATAATATAGACATCGAAGCCTCGGTTAAAAACACCCAATTTCATAATCCATACGAAAAACTCATCTACATATGCAAATTCACCTTACTCGGGCTTCTATATAGCCGACTGTATGTGCCTTTTTGTAGTCAATCCCTGCACACATTGAAAAAAATAAATAAATAATGTTATCACATTCCTCTTGACCATAATGAAGGTGACACAATTGAATGACGGTCGAGGGAAAGGTTTACATTAAAAGGAAAGGGAATTGTAAGTGTGGGATTGGTTGTCATGACCAAAATTTTAAATCTTTGATGCCATTTTTTTACATGAAAACACTTCCCAAATTTATTTCAACTTTATATAGCTCCATATTAAATAATATGAACATAAAATAACTCAATCCTTCAAATACCTCACTAACAACTATGAGAACAACATGCATAATGACAATATTTTTTAATTTTTTCTCATATTTTTAGAACCTTACCTTCAATATAAGATTAGGTACTTCTACCCATCCGCTTTGGAGGAATATATTTAAAAACTAAAAGATAAGAATTAATTATGTGTCAATTTTAAAAACCTCAACCAAAATAACAACCACAAATAATTTTTTTCATGTAACATAAAATCACAATGTCACCGATGGTGGAGTCACAAGAACTCACAATGATGGAAATGATTCTAGTAAAAAAACCATTCATATAGTTAACTCAAACCCTCCTCAACCTAAAGGAGGTTTTTTTCCTTAGGAATCCCACCTAGGGACTTTCCTTCAACCACTCATAAGGTTAGAATTAAGGTGAAATATACCTATGATGTTCTCATAGCTTATGGAATCCTCCCACCATGTTTGCCAATGGTACATGAAAAGAAATTTTATTGGTGGCACGTGAAATGGGGAAATATCATGAAAAATATTGATCACTTAAATACCTTTCTCACACTTTCCTTCTTAGATGTAATTTCGATCACGATGCCATGATTACATAAAGACATGACAAGGCCATAAAAGTATGAGATAAAATGCAATAGTGAAATCATCATAATGTCAAATGTAATATTAATACTTACTTAGGTACTAAAAGGATCATTAGCTTCCAAGGATAATACATCTCACCATCCCAATTGATAATAAAAATCCATTTCTTTAGTCAACACCATTGAAACCACCTACGACCTTACACTTTCTAATTCTAGAAATGTGATTGACATACATGGTATAAAAAGAGTTCATCGATTCTATATATTATACTTCTTGGACTAAGACTTACAATAATATTCGGCCTATCTATAGTACCATAAAATTGGTCACATATTACTTGGCATTAATAATTTGACATTTATCTTGAAATTATCCCATTTATCAATTAAACTTAAAGCTTATTGTTTTATCATAGACTCAATCATCTAGGACATGACTTGTTCTTTATGTTATCACTCTATAAATCAATACATATTTTGTTGACCGCATATTTAGACTCTCTACAACCATCTCTTGTCTCAAATATAGTTCCATCTTAAATTGGGAAAGGTTTATGGGGTTAGGACACGGTTAATCGACAAATATTTTCTATGGCCAATGGACTTATCCTTGTACTTATAATAGTCATATTTTGAAATGTATAAGTTATCATAATCAAATTACTTTTAGTAAATGGGGAATCATTTAAATGAATAATCTATATAAACACACTCTAAGAATGAAATTGAGCCAAACATTGAAGAACATATTTCTTAGAACACATTACAAAAAAAACTACTCAAATTTGAAAACATCTATATTGTTTCCCCTATATTTGTTTGTGTAGGATAATTTTTCCTTGTATTTATCTATTTACTTAGAATATTTCCTACATACATGGTGAATCATCTTGCTTAGGTGTCCTTTGTGTCATAGGAGTTACTTGACATGTCATAGAATATCATAGTGTGTCATAGGAGTTACATTTGACCAGATATTATGGGAATGTAACTCCCCTTCCTATTCTTGGACTCTTGACCACTATTCTCATGGAGGAGTTACTTATCACTCTCCTATTTGTACACACCATTTGAGCTATTAATTTGTTCCATGTTTTAGCACCATTCTTGTGTTTTGTGATATTATTTTCATATTAAATTTCTTGTTAGTTTTTATTAGAATTCATGAAACTACGTGTGAAAGAATTATTTATCAGTGATTATAGCGAAACTCGATATGGTATAAGAGTGATGCTAGTAAAATGCTTGTTAATTTTTCGTTAGTTTTGGTATTATTCAATTTTTTTAATATGAAAATTTTATGTGTAAATATTGTTGATTTCACCATTGGGACTTTATGAAAATTCTAGGGGTTTACAAAAACAACAAATATTGGGCGACCAATTTTTTTCTTAGGGGTTTCTTGAGTTTTTGGTGTTTTTATGAGAGAATACATTGCCTTGCTTTAGTTCTTATATGGTTCACATTAGATCAAAATTGGTATGGATCCAACTCATTTTGGAGCCAACTCAGCTCATATTGTAGCTGACTAATTCTACACTCTCATCTCATACAACCATCTTGGCTTGACCCTATTCTACTCACTACCTATGCAGAGTGGTGTTTTGAAAACCTAGCTCCACTCGAAAGTGTTTAACTTGGACCTTGCCTCACATTTCACACAAATCAGTTTGGATGCTATGTCATATTTTCTCAAACCTTACATATTCCTCAACTTACACGACATTTCTCTTTAGACAGGCCCGACCAACTTGACATCTCAACATTACTCTTTATACTAACATGACATCTCCTTGATTCGAGATATGTTCATGGTTCATTAGCTCGGTGGACTCTCATGATGCCCTAGCTTAACTCCATATGCAACTCGGGTCTCACCAAATTAATGAATTTCCAGCTAGGATTGGAGGATATTATAACTAATTTGGTCCTCTCCTTAAGTAAACCATTTGGTCAAACAAATTTACCCCAAAGAATTAAAAGAAAAGTTTAAATTTATTTTGTAGCCTTTGTTGTTTTTTTGTGGAGTTAATGTTTGGAGATGTATTTTGGTTTGTCTAAGAGATTATAGATTGAGTGGAAAGCACATTGAATTGTAAGTGGGAGGTCATGTGATCAAACATCACCACTATTTTTCTAAAACACCTAGGAGATCATTTAAATTTATATTAGAAAACTTGATCAAATAGGTTATTATAGTAAAACATTTTCCACTATAAATTTTGAATGGCTACTCGGTTTTGAGTACCTTATTTTGCAAAGGTGATTATTTTTTGTTCTCATTCGTATGGGCTTCTTTATTTTGTAAAATCCACTAAAATTATAAAGTGCCAAAATTGGGTGGGTCAAAAGCATAATTTCAAGGGTGTTGTGGATTGTTGTCTTCTTCTCCATTCTATTTTTTGTTTTTTTTTCTGTACTTCTTTTCTACTTAAAATGGAAATAAATTTTGTAACTCCATTCACGCCCTTTAATTATCATGAATGGAAGTTTAAAATTCAACTCTTTGTGAGAGGTAAGGGAATACATTGAATAACAATGGGGCTTGAAACTAACCAACTCCTATTGTAGATAAAATGAAATAGCTACCATTGTGACGAAAGCCTTTAGGTTATTATTTCGTATTTTTATCCATATCTTCTCTCTCACTTTGAATCTACCAAATCTACTAACAAAAATACACCACAATGGAATGACTCTTTGGGAAAAAGATGAAATAAGCGGGCATGAACTAGAAAATGAGCTTATTATCCTAAGCCATAACAAATTTTTCAATACCATTTCATACACCTTTTCCTTGATTGCTATATCTAGCTTCTTTAAGAATTATCTATTTTAGTAGAGTAAAAATCCTAAAACACTTGAATTTTTCCATTCAATATTGAAGGACATTGTTCTATGTGACTCATTCAAATTTTGGAAATTCCATGTGTTCCACATTTCTAAACTACTTGTAGTATTTTCTAGGGGCAAATATGTGAAGAATTTTATCCTTAGTATGTAACATCATATATAATACATAAATTATGTGATTATTATATGATGCATACATACTTGATGTGATTTATTGACTAAACGTTTGTTGTGGTATAATGAGTTTGTTGTGATGGATTACATGTTAAAGCTTTTCCAAGTATTGGTGAGAAAATTTTTCGTGGTGGATGAATTAGGTTTCTCCACCAACATTCATGGGGCTATGCCCCTTTGCATTGAGTGGTACAATTCCCATTATTGAAAGTAAACTAATCCTAATCCTCTCTAAATGTTTTGGGTGGCCAAATTGATGGGGATCACACGGGAAACTCTACCGAACTTGTGGAAAAGTTCTTGTATGAGGTACAAGGAGGAAATTAAAATGATGAGGGGAAAGGAGGGAAATTAGGAAAGGAAGATTACTTTGCTTGAGTATATTGCAGAGCTCACACCTAGTAACTAGAGTAGTTCAAAATTCAATATAGAGGAAAGAACAATGAAGCTATCTAGTGAGATAGACAACCCGAGACACCAAGTTCTTAGATTCATCTATCGAAGATACAAAGATCTTGCATCACTATACTTGCAAAGTGCATGAAAGAGGGAAGTGGAAGAAACACAAGATGCTTATAACAACTATGTTTATTTTGTCAATGATGAGAGGAAACCATGCATACAAAGCTACACACATTCATACATCTTGGAAAGTAGAAACTTTATTCCTTGATTGACATTTACACAAGTTGTACAAAGCAAGGGAAAATAAGAAAGCATGTAGAAGAAATGTAGCTTTATTTCATGTATATGGATGACACAAAGTCCAACAACATATTACAATCCACTATTGCTACAAAGTACATAATTTTCAGAATGCAATTTTTAGGATCCTTTGGAATGGAGAAGTCATCCCAATTTATAGCAATGTGGATTGACTCTTCGCCTACCCCCCACATGACTCTTCATTGTCTCATTCAACTTGTGACTTTTCACCTTCCTAGGAAGTGAGAAATAAGTTCCCTTTTTATAAATTAAAGGGAATTTTACAATGTTACTTTATGAAGTCACTTAAGTGAATGAGATGAAATACAATGATTATGCCCAATGAAGAATTAGAAAGGGAGAGAAAGAAGAGGGAGAAAGAGAGAAGGAAGGAAAAGCTACCACATTCGATGAAGAAACCTCCTGCTAAGATGAACCTTACTTGAATCATGCCTCCTTCTCTAGGGCAAGATCTTTTCCTTGAATTCCTTGATGAATTGAGCTATTGCAGCTATCATCTTGTCTTCCCTTAGAATGAAAATACAACCCAACACCTTAGTCCATGTCTCAGGGACACCATTGATCCTTTTACATTGATGAAGCCATTCTTTGTGATCCATTACAATTACAACAATGCAACTCCTGATGTTGGCTAGGGACTCTAAATTATCTTTATTGAAGGAAAGAGAGTCACCTACCTCCTTCTTGACCATCTCTTGAAATGTAATGATGAGTTCCTCTAATGATAAGTCTTTAGTGGCAGAGGTAACTCAAACCATTGAATTCAATGGTATACTTTTCTCAAGATTCCAAAACATGGCACCCATGGGAGTCCAAATCAGATATAAACCTTTTGAGAATTACATATTGTGCATCCAAGATGCAGATCCAAACTTGAGACAAATGCTCAGTAGTTTATGTAGACACTTCCTTGCTCATGAGGGCGTGAGATTTGAAAGAACTCATTTCAAATACCAATGGGAGTGTCTCATCCAAATGACCGACTTCCTTTGCAAGCTCCTCCTTCATCTTGTTTACTTCAAACAATGTTTCACGAGCATACTTGATGAGAGAAATGATTTCCGGAAACAATGCCTTGCCTTACTTGATGATTTCTTCAATCCACTTTTCATAGGATTTCCTTCATATCATGTATTCATGTGCTTTATTGATTTCCTTGGGGTCGATATTGTTGATTGGGGAATATCTTCGATTAGAAGGGAGGTGTTGATTCAGCCTTGAAGAAGGGTTGAATGTATGCACTAAGAGCTCTTACATGTTCCTCCAATTGCACAATGGTTTTCTTGTATTATTCATTCCAAGAAAGAAGATGAGAGGTGGTTTATCTAAATAGGTGAATTTATCCTTCATGAGAAGCTTGACCTAATGAGATGTGAGTCAACTCATAATTAGATGGAGTCATTTCTTCCATGGGATTGTCGGTCTTAGGCCTAGAATTTCAACATAATAGTTACTTGAGGTGCCACGAAAAGCGAAGCTACCTAAGATTTATTTCTTCTCTTGGGCTTCAAAATTCCATAGATATCCATGAGGATGGGAATGGTAAAGAGTTTCATTGTTCTTGGCCCACTCTCGAGCACTTATTGAATCCATAAAAATGATTCTTTGGGAGTTCTTGTTATCACCAAATTAAATCAACCATTGAAGGAGATAGTTTGATGGATTGGGAATCTGGTATAATTTGTGTAACATGGGGTTATCTCTCAAGCTATGGGACTTATGGGCTTGAGATAACCCTCTAGAGAAAGTTGGTTCTTGCTCATAATCCTACCTACCACAAACTACTCCTAATGCAAGAAAGAAAACTATCTAATCTATTCTAACCTTCCAAGGAGATATAGAGAGAGATGCATGAAAGTAAACCTATGCTAAGAGTGGTGATACACCAAGAAAAGGAGGTGCTAGACACAATCCAACTACCTGAAATGGAGAGAGGTGAGAAATGGAGAGGGTGGAAAAGATGCACCACAGACAAAAGATGAATTCACACAGAACACCATTTGTTTCCCATCAAACACAACTCCCAAAACCTACAATAAACATTAAAATTATGCACAATATACTATGTAATTAAGAGAGGCAAGTAGAGACAACAAAATATGCAAAGGATGGACAAAATGCATCACAAAACACAATCTATTACTCCATTAAAAGTTTGCACAGTACATCATTAGTGGGAAAGAGGAAATAGAATTCCACTAAAAAGAATGGAGAGGAGGATTGAAGCTCCACATTCAACCTAGCAGAGAGGAAAGAGAGAGGAGGCAGAGAAAAATGACTAACTCCTTTACAAATGAACATTATTATCCAAAATGAGCCCCTGCTTATTTTGGCTAACTTGCCTTCATTTTTTCCTTCCTTATGCTTCAACTTCAATTTTCACACATTTCAAGAACTCAAAAGATTTTGGAAATGGCTTCATCATATAGTATTTTCTCCCCTTTCCAGAAAGGTAAAGAAGTCCTCCTATCTCCTTGTATTTTTTGAGTTATGGCTTGGAGTTTGGAGGGGAAATTTTCCTAAGGAGGGCCCGGAGCTAGGGAAAGTTTTGTGCCAAAGAGGCTCGGGCTGCGGAGTGAGGGAAGCAATTTTTCTAAGGAAAATTGGTGGGTTGGTGGAAGAAAACTTGACACTTAGCCTTTTGGGATAAAAGGACACATGTAAAATCTCGCTCCGAAAGTTTGCAACTAATCGAAGGCGCCACGTGTCCAAGTCAAGAATGGCGGAGTCTGGTGGTCGGAAGGATTTTGGTTTTTGCCAAAACCATAAAAGCACAAAGGTGAAAAGTTGGACCTCATCCCCATGGACCAATTAGAAATTTTCACGTGTCATCGGAGCAAGTGGGGCTATGGAGGATTTTGGAAAATTTTCCAATTTCGCGAAAAGGGAAAAAGGTCAAATTTTGGCCCGCAGACCCGATTTTTGCCCTAATTTTGCCCTATTTTTCCCTAAATCTTCAGAGGGCCATATCTTTTGATCCAAAGCTCATATTTTTGTGATTTTGGTATCAATGGAAATCTATTGAAATCCTCTACACGATGGAAACTTTAATTTTAAATTTTGATGGATTTTTGTGGGATAAAAATGGGAAAACGTCTTTGGCATGGAAAAATTATAGAAAATGACCCCAACCACCAAAATTAATGAAGTATGGGCCTCTTTCTTTCTCTGTGAAGAAATGTATGATGAAATATGGGATTTTTCATGGAAACCCATCATTTTGTAGGCTAATTAAATAGATCTTGTTGGTGGTTGGAGTTTTAAAATTGATTTGCCGCGTTTTCTCATTTCCTTCATTCTGTTCGAGCGATAAAAGCTAGTTTTGGCTCATTTTGAAAAAGGTTTTTCATCCTTCTTCTCTACCTCTCCCTTCTTTTCTTCCCTAGGGTTGAAAATGGAGTTTGAACCTCCTCCCCTACTCTATAATGGCATTTTTGCCTCTTACCCATGAAATGATGCACTGTGTAAATTCTGAGCAATAAAAAACATGTTTTTGTGATGCATTTGTCCATCCTTGGCTTATTTTCTTTGTTTTTTTCCTCACCTCTCTTCATTATAGGGTATTTTTGCATGTTTGGATGTTCATTGCAGGTTTTGGAGTTGTGTTCATGGAGTTTTGGAACATTTTCTGTGTGAAATCCATCTTTGGTCTATGATGCACTTGTCCATCCTTTCCATTGCTCACCTCTTCTTGTTCCATGGTAGTTTTGATAGATAATCAACACTTTCCTTCTCTGAGTGTATCACCATTTTAGTGTAGGCTCTGTTTTTCCTTATTTTCTTCCTCTCCTTGTCTCCTTAGAAGTTATATTAGGTTTAGGATTAGCTTGCTTGCACTGGAATAGCTTGTGGTAGGTAGTTTAGGAAGAGGAACCAACCTTCTCTAGAGAGATTTCCCCATTTGCAAAGGTCCCACACTTTGGGAAAGCTCAATGTTGTGTAATCACACCAAATGAATTTTCCTTAGAAAAGCAGATCCATAACTCATTTGGGGGTGTTGTGAATTTGCACTAACAATCCCCTCATTAGAATTTATAGAATTAGAAAGAGAGAGAAAGTGTAATCTCAAATCCACTTTCCAAAAAGTTGTAAGGTACCATAAATGTGCTCAAATAATGATACATGACCTACAAAAGTCATTCCATGCTATCCCATAGCTTGCAACAGAGAAAGAATGATTGTCCATGCCCATTTAATGCTCTCTCAACCACTTTTAAATCACTACTTTGAACTAGGTTCGTTTTCTAAAACCTTCACCATTATATCTTCATCAATCTTTGAATTTCTTGTTTTATGTGTGTATAATTCATAATCATGATTCCAACAAGACAAATTTTGTGAAAATCCATTGAGAAATGCTCAAGTTATGAGCTTCTGAGTGACTGCATCTATTTTGGGATCTTGCTAGTCTTACTTGTATTTCACGAGAGTGTATTAATATTTTGCTGGAAAAGGCATTTAAAAATATTTCTCCCTCCTCCTAAATTTTTCAAATCATTTAAATGCTTTGGGGAATTAAAATTGGTGGGCTTCCCAATTTTACATTTCTACCGCTTTGCATAGTGAGATGGCTAAAGGTTTCAAGGTCCTTATATCTTTGCCACCTCAGCCAACTCGAAAAAGATAGCTCTCCCCTTACATTGCATTATAGGGCCCTTTTCATTACACCTCAGTAGGTTTAAACTTGGGATATCAACCTACCTCCAAAACTTTGACACGATTACCTATGCATACCCACCAACCATCCTTTTTCATTGCATATTGGGCTATGCCTTATTTTCATTGGTGCTTCGCATTGTGTTAATGCCTTGGCTGAGTTGGTCTCCTATCTCAACACTGTTGGTTTTCAAATAAGGAATTTATTGAAAGCAACATAGTCAGGAGATAGAAATTCCCTCCTCTTTAATGGGAGAGCTTCCCTTATTAAAGGCAAAAACCTAATTACAAATGTACAATGTGTAGTTTTAGTGAGGAACTCTGATATCATGAAAGTGTTTGATACAACAGATCATCAAATACAAAAAGATAGAAGAATTAAGGAATGGGAGGGGAAGAATAGCACTCTCAAGAAATATAGATAACAAAATAATTCCTTACTCATGCCATAAGGGAATCATATAGAATAGAATCATTTGCATTTAAAACCACAGGATGTTATTTCATAGACACAAAGTTCCAGAGATGACATCCACAAGAATACAAAGCTTCTTGAAGTAAAACAGACTAATGATCCAATAAATTTTAACAGATAGCAATGAAAGAACAAGATTAGATGAAACAGAAAGAAATATCTTCTTGTATTGATAGCTTTTTACTCCTTTACACTTTAAAAAATAAACAGAGTTCTAGCCCCTAAAAATGGCACAGAGGGCCCATTATATAACTTACAAATTGGTTACACTTGGTAACCATTTCTTTTAACTAAAATGTTAATTAAGGAAGTGCTTGACACAAGATCCTTAATTAGTTTACAATGAGCTCAATTTCAGAAAAGGAGGAGAGGAGAAGCTAGAAGAGAAAACATCCACTTATTGTTGAGGAGGGCCCACCGACTTGAGAATCCGTTGCCTGAATCTTTTCAATGCTTCAGCTATCTCCCTGCCTCATGGGACTAATGTGTTGGTAGTGGCTTGAGACCAAGTGCCTAGACATTTCTCCATGTCCTTATCGAACTCGGTATGTTCAAGGTATTCTTTATTAGCCTCTTCAATAGCAGATTGAAGTGAGAAAATCTCCTTTATCTTCTCTTTGGTAATTAATTCCTCCTTGAACAGGTTTTCTTTAACAAATTCCCTAAACTGAGTTTTAATCTCTTGAAGAGAGAAAGGAACACCTGAAGTTTCATCATGAAGATGATAGTGAATATCCTTGAAGGTAGATACAACACAAGTCTTGAAATATTCTCCCTTTTGCCAACTGTTTCTCAATTCTCCCAAGGCTTCTTCCAGAACTTTTATTTTCCATTCAACACTGAAAACCCATGACCTTGACAAGTTGTCCTTGACATCATCAAAAAATTTATTGGCCATTAATATCTTTTCATCACCTGTTCCATTAGGCGAAGATCTATGATGCAACTACTCCAAAGTTTCAGTTATTTGTCCATAGTTCCAATAGAGGAGGAGAGTTTTGTTATAGGCTAGCCACCTTCTCATTGAGTTTGAAGGCTTCTACAATAAAATTCAAGCCTACAATGATCATTTCATCTACCATGGCTTCCATATCCCTTCCATAAGTGGAATATCTGTGTATATCTTTGATACTCTGAATTTCATCTTGACTAAGAATCATAGGAGGTGGAAGGGCAGCCAGTGGAGTAGGATCCAAAACCTTATCCTTAGTCAATAATGACTTGATGAAGCTAGAAAGAACTTGATTTTTTTCTTCCAACTATTCTATAGTTTGTTTACCCTTCTCCACTCTCTCAATAACCTTGGTTACTGTTTCCTGGAGGTTATGCACCTCACTCTCAGGAGTAGATTATCGCATGGGAATCCTAGAAATCTCTAGGTTAGAGGTTAATAAATCTTGCTCTGCCTTATCAAATCTAGGCTTTGTAACTTCTAAAAATTGTTGGCCTTGAGCATCTATCACTATTCTTGAAGTTGTTTTAGCTCTCTTTATTGGAGGAGGAGGAGTAGTGCCTAACAAGGCTGCCACAACATCAAAATTTGGTCCTGCCAATCTTCCTTCTCACAACCAAGGGTCAGCACCCATGCAAAAGTAGAGGAAGAAGAAGAAGGAACAAGAGGTCCAAGAGAAAGTGAGCTCATGGCACTTAAAGTATTCACCACTGTTGCTTCTAGTAGAGATGTGAGTGAGGCATCTGGAGCTTCTTGAGCAGAGGAATCAGTGGTACTTGGAGGTTCAGTGCTAGGCACTTCCTTCTCTTTTTCTATGGTAACTTCTGAAGTTCCTGTAGGGTCTGGTACTTCACCATCATCACTTTCACTGAGAACAATAACATTCTCTGGCCCTGAAGGTAGTTCTGAATTCCCTGAAAGGGGTTCTTCCTCAATTGGCTCTTGTTTAACCTCTTTTATCTTCTTTTGGTATACTTGAGTAGAAGAAGAGGGGGTAGATGATTCAGGTTCTTTATTTGAGGAAGGAGGAGGGGTTTGTGCAAGTACCTCCATGTTGGGTGTATGTGATTCCTTCCTAGGTGTTGAAGTATCTCTGGAAGAAGATCCACTTTGATTCTTCCTAAGCTCTCGAACCTTTCTATCAAACCAAACCTTGGTTCTTACAAGGACAGGGCCAAAATCTCAACCAAGTCATCCTTCTCCTTCTTGTACCAATCCAGATCTTCCAAAGGAGTATGCTTGATTAATGTCTCATATTCATAAGACAACAAGTCTTCATTATCATCTTGGAACCCTTCAAGAATTTGGTAAAGATTGAGCTCCTTTATCAGCTGCAAAGAGAATCTGCCATAGTGCCTCTGCCTTGCTTCAAAATCATCTACACAATCGGCCCAGTAGTCCTCAACATCTGACCTGTGATGATAATTTATTTTGAGGTTTTGCTCAATGAACTTCTTCAAATCAAAATAGGTCCTCATGGCGAGATATTTTGTCAAATCAAAATATGAGGTTCAACCACAGTACATGGGATTAAATCCCTCCTCAAAGACAGGTGAGGCTGCCTGTTTATTGCTAATCTAAAACACAGCAAAGAATATACACAGTATTCACACTAATCTAACCATTGGGGGTTGGGATGAAGTCCCGAAATCCACACTCACACAATTCAAGGATATTGCTTTCTTGAATGAACTAGGTTAGAAACTGTTACAATGAAAGAAGCACGGTAGAAAGGAAATGGGAGAAACGTATTTTCTTTCGAGTAAACACAGAGCACGAAATAATCATACGAGTTTTAGATCACAGATGTAATGTCCGAGATAATTAGAAACACTGAGATTCTATGCAAAGAATAGCTTAAGATCATGAACATAAGAACACTGTCTTAAATAAGATATATTTCACAACACAAAGTCTGTAAAACAATATCAACTCCTATTCTTCAAAATGATTGAAAGAAAACACAAAGTTTTTCTCCTTTCCAATAGCCCCTTAATGCTCCAAAAATTCTCGACCCTTTTGAATGCACAGGCATCCCTTATTTATAACAAAAGGAACTAGAGATAAAATAGGACAGATCCTAAAAAGTAGCATGTTAACTAGAGTTCAGTTTTGCATGATTCTCACGCAGGAGATCAAGTCAAAGTATGAATCAAAAATATGACAAAACGGAAATAAAAAAGACATGTCAATCTAAAAATAGAAATGACATGGGACGTTGGGACTTAATCCGAATCATCATCTTTTGCTCCTTCCTCTTTCTCTTCCTCCAGCTGAGACTGTTTGTTCTGAAATTCCTGGAACTTCTGAATAATGCCTTGCATTTCATTTTCATCAGGTGCGGTGGAATGATCATTCCACATTTCGCAGGTCTCATGAATATCACTGGCACTGCCGGGAAGCTTTTTCAATCTTTTGCTGAGCTTTCTTAAGGCCTCCAAAGTATGCTCTATCCTTACAAACCGATCGACTGAATATGCCGGAAGAATAGAAGAGTCCGACACGCTGAGGAGGATGTCGGAAAACCCTGAGAACCCGACAAGTTTGATATGTCGGAACTTTGGCAAAGCCCGACACTTGCGTTGATGACGGGAACTCGGAGATACCCGGCACTTGCTTTTGATGTCGGAACTTTGAGAAACCCGACACTTCAAACTTCCAATATACTTCGGGCCTTTGACTCTGCAAAACAATCTTCAAAACCCGAGAAGCAAAAACAGGGTTTTTCTTTGAATTCCAAATATACAATCTCCTTTTGTTATTCATGCATCATGCATATAATTGAAAACTTCAAGAGAATAGAACCAAGTGATAGTTCAGAAGAGATAAACCCTAAAAACCTAAAACCCTTTCCAAAGCAACACAGAAAGAAGAAGGAAAGAAAACCTTCAACACCCGGCAAGAAATTGGGAATAAAATATGCTCAATCGATCCATAAAAACCAAGAATAAAGAAGGGAAAGAAAAATACCTTCAATTCGAGAAATGTAAGATCGAAAACAGATGATCCAATCGAGCAAGGTGAGTTTTCGGGTTTTGAAAACGGAAGAGCACGCACAAAAATTCCACGAATTAAAAATACGAATGGTAAGAATGACGTGGAAATCCGCGTATTTATAAGAAAATTGGTAATTAATACACTTCAGCTCGGCACGTGCCAACTCACCGACCACTCGGCATGAATGCCATGTCAGCATGTTTGGGAGGTCCGAAAACCCGACACGAGGGGACTTAGTGCAATTCGGGTTTCAGGTTTCGGAAAACATGATGCATAAAGCATGAGGTGCTTAGATGCTACATAGCCCCGAAAACCCGATACAAAGGATTAAGCGGACTTCGGGAATCGGAAAACATGGGGCATAAAACATGTTTTGGATTATGGATGTTCCGATGCGCCGGGGGTCCGAAAACCCGATTTTCTCAATACAAGGCGGGTTTCGGGTTTCGGAAGTCAGACGACACAAAACATGTTTTGACTTAAGTATGTTCCGATGCGCCGGAGGTCCGAAACCCGATTTTCACAATATGAGGCGGATTTCGGGTTTCGGAAGACAGTCGACATAAAGCATGTTAAAACTCATGTCGAGCTGTTGGTAAAACCCGAAAACCCGATTTTCTTAAAAAGAGGCCATAATGCAAAATCAACTTCGAAAATTTCGTAGGGGTTATCCGATCGTTTTGTCGTGAACTCAAACGGGATAATAGGTCCTAGGCCTAAAAAAGTGGAAAATGATGGGAGTAAGGGCCCTTTCTATATTTTGAGCATCCAAGGCTGTTTTGCATGTATAGTTACCCAAGGAAATAGGGAAATGTAGACCAGATATTTTCTTGTCCCTGCAGGTTTTATGCAATCTATTCAATTGCCTACATAATTCAATCAGAGCCATCTCGTCATTACAAAACATGGGGAGCTTGAGAGGTGTGTTTTCATAACCAACCAACTTGATATATGAAAACCTCCTGAACTAAATGAAGAAAGCTCCATACTTTTCTATTAGGTTCATGGCCTCATCAAAAATCTCCTGGCAGTATCACCTTCTAAGAGCCTCATAATATACATGGTAAAGGCATCATTAACCCTCCTGAAGTTGTGGTTGCTAGTTTCAAGGGTGAATTGAGGGTAGTATGCATAAATGGGTTCATCCTTTTGGCCCTCCATGTATGTGAATCCAAACCACCGCCCGAGGATGCTTTCTAGGGAATAAATGAGATAAAAAGTCATATAGAACTTCTTAGGTCAACTTGTACATTAGACAATTGCTCTATCAAATTTATACAAATGATTTCTACCCAATTTATGTTCTGACTACCTTCGTAGATAATGTTGATGAGAGGGCACATCCAGAAGTGAAATTCATTGGTAGAGGGAAATCCCATGACATGGGATGGCAAGATGATGAAATTAGATAGCTCTTCATTGAAATCAACCCTAAATAATTCCTTCGAAAGTCATGGATGCTCCTTCTTAGGGTTCTTCAACCATGATTTTGCTATCCTTGCCTTATATTTATCACTTTCCTGCTCGAATAGAGTCTGAGCTTGAGCTTGAGTGATAATGATGGAGTCTTCAACTTCTAGAATCCGTAGAGCAGTAAAAATGGCAGCAACATCCAATTTGGAAATCAGCTCCCCATGCACATTAGACAATTCTTTGGTGTCTGGGTTAAAATGAGCCCCACAGTGAGCATGGTGTCGGCACATTGTATAGAGATAGGGAAGCCTACCACATATTCAAGACCACTGTAATTGATCATTTTTACCATGGGGGAAGGATTAGAGCTAGTCAATCTATTCCAAAATCCCCAAAATCTAGGTGCGAATATCACTATCCCCGATATCGAGAATAGAGGACTCGAGAGGTGAAACCTGTTCTTGACCCTGGAATTCAATCTTCATGTTTGTAGTGTACAGAGAAATAGACTTCAAGGATAAAATTCGCAATGAAAAATGCAAAGAGAATGGGAGCACGATCAAATGATCTTAATTGTAGGGATTTAAGAAAATGATGGCAAGTGAGCGGTGTGTCAAATGCATAGAGGATAGTCCCATTAAATATCCATTTAGGAGAGAAAATGTCATCAATGTGAATTTTTTTTTTTGAGTCACTACTAACTCGCCCAACCAACATTGCATGAGTCATAACATGAACTTGTAGTAATGTTGCCGATCCACCTTTGATGTGAATAGCTTGGTGATTCTCAACACATGACCTCATTGCAGTAGGGACCTCAAACTCCATTATGAGCTCACATCGGTCACTAGGAGCTCTGCAACATCTCATTAATACATGGGGATTAGTTTATATTTCACTTCACCATAGTCCATGACTCGACCAAGTTTGGGAAATCTTCATTGTCCTTCTAACATAGATCGACTGACAATATATTACAATCACTTACTCTCAACAATCACGATCTCACCACTCAAGTACCTCTCACTAGGAACCTCATAGCTTGGCCCACCATTTATGCACCTACCTTGTAACATAGAACTCGGTGGCTATTCGAATCAATCTGTGATTCCTTCCTTTTGATTTTGTCATTAATAGCTCGGTGGGTTGTCATTCATGGCTCGGGTGTACATAAGAATGGTTGATTTCATTCCCGAGCCCTGCTTCGTTCCAAAGAAAAATTTGGTTCACTACATAGCTTTGATATCGATTTTAGCCTAGCCTCTCTAATGTAGGGGCTTACATTCCTTAGAGCTTGATAACTTGATGATATTTTTCAACTAGGAGCTTGGCCATATTTTTGCTAAGCATTTTCCTAACTTGGTCTCCACGATGTTGTTTTTATAAGCTTGGTTTTATTCCTACAACGTGCTTAGGTTATGCCTCTGTAGAGTCGATAGGGCTTGAGTTGGGCTTGCTTCCTTGTCATCATACCACAAGTCGGTGAGCTTGGGATTCTATCAAATAGTTGTCATTGTTACAATAGCTTGGTTGAAAATAGACAGCTTGGCCACCAAAAGAGACCGGTTTGTGTTGCTTGAGCTAAATAGATTTGCAAAGTTACCTCAAACAACTCAATTTTAACCCAAAACAACTCAATGAGCTCCCTCTTCTTTAAAGAAACTTGGTTTGTGAGTACAAGGAACTTATTGAAACCTATTCAACTCTTTCCATCATATTTTTCCACCTCACTCATTTTTGCTTGCTAGATTGGTCCCACTTCTAGTTGCTTTGAGTTGTCTCGATTTCATGTGAGGGGTGAAATTAGATAACAATTTTGGTGACTTGTGGGGCCATCTACTTGCTAAATGAAGTGTGACCAACTACCTATAGCTATCCATTGGGCATGGATTCTTCATTATCATCATGAGCTGATATAAACTTTGAGAACCTTGACCCCAAAACATTTGGGATGTTGTTTCTTGCATCTGGAATTTCTGTGCCCATTTTCCAACTCCAATAAGAAAATCTTAAAATTTATTTTGTGAGAGTGGAAAATTGTCTTCAAAATTGAATTTCACCCATTCCTACAACTGTGACCCATGAGGCTGAATGATGGACACCTGTAATCGCTACCTCAACATCTAATTTTTTCCAAGTATGAATAGACAAGAATTTCTTGGCAAGGTGAAGCATATTGCAGAATTGAAGTGAAACACTTGTCAGCTTGGACATCATGGAACTCTATTAAAGTCTGATTTTCTTTCTTCTTTTTAGAATTTTCCACGCTACACTAAATGGACTTTGGCCAATCCTTTGATATCTTGCAAGAAGCACTATATGAAGATAGATGCGCTTATTCTCGAAAATCAAAATATCCTCCCTAACTAATTTTAGTTGCTCAAAATTTGTTTTGATTCAAGTTTGCAATTGTTTCCCTACAACTATGAACTTTTGTTGTAAACAATTGAATGGCATGGTGCACTTGTATTGCTTAAAACCATAACAAAAAAAGCTATATACAAAAGAAAAAATCATACATGCCTTAAGTAATACATGCAAAGTGTGCAAAAGAACTTCTTCTGTTGAAAAAAACTTACTCCTACCCTACACTAAGCCGAGAGAAATGGAAAATTTCAAACAAATTCTACCATTGGTGATGAGAAATAACTATGCTTTCTCACAAATTTCAGCCATGTAGATGATTTGACACTAAGCTACAACTGTGTTTGATAGTGAAAAATGACTTTCGATGATGATTTCCCACTCCACCATACATTAAGGTATCAACTAAAAATAAGATAAATACCTCTCCTAACTATTGCTCATTTGGCTTCCAAGAGGCATGAGAGGCATCGTAGTTGGTCCTTAGCATGTCAAAATTCTTACTCATGCTTAGAAGAAAACATGACCAAATTTGGATCCTCCCTTGGCTCTAACAAACCCAAGTATTTGATTGGGAAAGGTCAGTCCGGTCTGTTGATTTTACCTACTTCTATGAATTCCAACTTCAATAAGGAAGTCTTCATGTAGACTTTCCTAGAAAAGGTGACTGATGAATGATCTTTCCCTTATTTTCACCTATAGACAACTGAGGTATCACCTTGGTGAATGGTATAGGAGAGATAGAATATCCTTGTCTTTTCCCTCCTCTGCATCCGGTATGGAATTGGGAATATTGAATTCTTCCAAATTTTGATTCAAGAGGCATGTTGCAAAATGCAGGTTGCTCTTGCACATTATTATTTGTGGTAGTAGGATCTCATTGTTGAAGGGTGAGTGATAGAGTAGAAAAAGCTATAATATCCATAAGATTTTCTCCCTCAAAGCACTCATCCAAGTCAAATAAGCAATCAAGCTCTTCATTGTCTTGTTGTGCCAAAGCTTCTTCCTCTTGCATGATGACCACAAATATGCAATTTTTTCATCATGGTCTTCTTCTTCTTCAAACATGAAGCTAGTGAATTCAAACTCTTCCAAAAAATCAGATTTTTGGAGAGATTGAATAGGAGAGAGATCTGAAATCTCTTGTGCAAAGCTCATGATTCAATGCCTCTGAATTTGTTTTTCTCACCTCCATATGCTCCTCTTTAACTAGACTTAGAGCTGGTTGTTCTTCCTCCACCTTAACTGAATTGGATCGATTAGGCATCCAAAATATGACCATCAATCTTCTTTACAACAACTTAAACATTAGAGTGCCATCATGGACATCATGGGCATTTTTTAGAGCATACCGACTACTAATATTTCTTCTTGTTCCACTGCTATTGCAAAATCAACTTCTACCACCACTTGTTCTTCAACTCTAGCCTCCTCCTTAGGCTTCACCATCAAGGGAATTTTTTCAATTCCAAATCTTTGAGCCCATATTTTCAAATTCTCTATCATTTCTTCTTTTTAGGCTCTTCTTCTTGTTGCCCTTGGTTGATTGTCTGATTTTCATCTTCCCAACATGGATTTGGGAATACAAGAGGAGGGATGGGTTGGGTTACAACTGATTTTGCAATTATTTGTGGTGGTGGGGAAGGTAGAACTTCTTGTTTCTTTGGAGGGGATGACTGCTTGGAAGGGAAAAGGGAAAAAAATTGAGATGGAATGGAAGATTAGAGGATGGAGAAGGGAACTCAACACTTGGGGCAGCATACAATGGGCTTGACTCATGACAATGCTGAAATGATAAAGCTTGGGAAGGAGAAAAAAAGAACTAGGAGCTGGTGGTTGGCTTACCCATTTAGAAGGTTTTCTTGCATTTTCTCATAAGCATATATCTCCTCACTCCACTTTGTGCAAGTTGGGGTAACAATCTCAACCATAAAATCAAGATTCTTCTGTGGTTATAGTGTCTTGGAAAAGGGATTTCCCATGGAAAGGTTCCTATATACCAATTTTGAATTCTTTCATATGAGTTGTAGCCCGAGAACACACCATATTAGCCTCCATTATTTGAATTTTCTCTCGCAAATCATTGTTCTCCATGTAGCTATTGTCACTATATGCATCCCCTTGTTCTTGATAATATCCATAGTGAAACTAGTTTTGAAATTTCTCATATGGGTAATCATAGTGGTTCTAATCTAATCATAATGCTGATCTAGAGGAGTTGTGAAGCTCATTAGAGTCTGATTGCATTTGTTGTTGCGAGTGTGAATTCCATGCATGGGAATGAAGCCATGATTGCACAACTTCATAGAATGGAAGAAAATGAAAGAGATGGAAAGGAAATGGATGGAAGTGGATGGAAGAAAGGTCTACAATTTCAGAGATTGGGTTGTTTGGACAAAATGGAGTCACCATATGTGTTTTAAATGCTTCCAAAAGCTAGAATTCCAACAAGAACACACCAACATGTTGAAATGAAGTCTGCTCCAAATGTTGAATATGCACTCCATCTAAAAATCAAAATTTAAATGTTATCCCACCAAGCGTGCTAGAACTATTATCACTAAATTATAACACCCCCGAATGAGATAGTTTGATGGAATGGGGCATCTAGTATAATTTGTGTAACATGGGGTTATCTCTCAAGCTATGGACTTGTGGGCTTGAGATAACCCTCCAGAGAAAGCCAATTCTTGCTCTTAATCCTACGTATCATAAACTACTCCTAATGTAGGTGAGAAAATATCTAATCCCATTCTAATCTTCCAAGGAGACAGGGAGAGAGATGCATGAAATCAGACATACACTAAGAGTGGTGATACACCAAGAAAAGGAGGTGCTTAGACATAATCCAACTACCTAAAATAAAGAGAGGTGAGAAATGGAGAGGGTGGCCAAGATGCACCATAGACAAAAGATGAATTCACATAGAACACCATTTTTTCCCATCAAACACAACTCCCAAAACTTGTAATGAACATTAAAAGTATGCACAATATACCCTATAATGAAGAGAGGCAAGTAGAGACAACAAAACATGTAAAGGATGGACAAAATGCATCACAAAACATAGTCTATTACTCCATTAAAAGTTTGCACAATACATAATTAGTGGGAAAGAGGAAAGAGAATTCCATTACAAAGCATGGAGAGGAGGCTTGAAGCTCCACATTCAACCTAGCATAGAGGAAAGAGAGAGGGGGTAGAGGAAAAATGACTAACTCCTTTACAAATGAGCCCCTCATTACAATTTATAGAATTAGAAAGAGAGAGAAGTATAATCTCGAAATCCACTTTCCAGCCACTTGCAAGATACCATAAATGTGCTCAAATGATTATACATGACCTAAAAAAGGCACCCCATGCTATCCCATAACTTGCAAGAGAAATGAATGATTGTCCATGCCCATTTAATGCTCTCTCAACCACTTTCAAATCACTACTTTAAACTAGGTTCATTTTCCACAAAATTCACTATGAAATATTCATCAATATTTGAATTTATATATTTTTATGTGTAGATTTTGGAATCAATATTTTAACAAGACCAATTTTGTAAAAATCTGTTGAGAAATGCTCAAGTTATGAGCTTATGAGTGACCGCAACTCTTTTAGGATCCTTATAGTTTACTTGCATTTCATGAAATTGTGTATTAATATTCTTGTTGGAAAAGGCATTTAAAAATATTTATCCCTCCTCCTAAATATTTCAAATAATTTAAATTCTTTGGGTCATCAAAATATGGGCCCCTTTTTACATTTCCACTACTTTACATAGTGGGATGGCTAAACATTTCAAGGTCCTTATATCTTTGTCTAGCAAATTTAGCCAACTTAGCTCGGTTGGCTAGCTCTACCCTTACATTGCATTAGAGGGACCTTTGCATTACACCTCAAAACATTTGAACTTAGAATATCAACCTATGTCCCAACACTTTCTACATGGTTAGCTATGCATACCCACCCACCATCCTTTTTCATTACACATCGAGCTATTCCTTATTTGCATTGGTGCTTCCTATTGTGTTACTACCTTGATCGAGTTGTTCTTATATCTCAAAGCACCACATGGAGGATTTTTTTATGAATCTATCTCCTAACTTTATAAATTATGATCACCTCATTTCCTAAGCACCATGTCCCCATGGCTTGGTTCCATTACCCACCCGACGAGTGAACTTCTTACGGCTCGATGGTCCTCTTCGCTATATAATGTAGTAATTTGTCTTATATGGGGAACATTGTCTAACTTGACCCATTCCATTTTCTTTTCCATCCTCCGAATCAATTGACTCGGGCCTCTCACATACTCTTATGCCTAGATTAGGTTCCCATGACCCTCGTTGACTCGCATCCTACCTTTACCAACTTGACGCTCAGTAATACGTTAGATGTGGAAAATTTGGCCCCCATCGCAAAAAATGTTCCATGGGCTGCCCGAGCTCTCCAACCTTAATTCTCCCATATATAGTGTTCCATGGCCATTTCAAGCCTTGCATGCACCCATGTCCTGAGTTCAAACGGGACACTAGGGACTCAATTATCTTCCATGTCCGCACTCAACTCGCCACCTGGATCAATTTTCCTTCAAGTTCAATCCGATCACCATTGCATGCTTTGTGTCATAAATCATTGCAACCTCGGCTTATTTATTATCAACTTAGAACTTCTATTGATCCTCATGGTGAATTGGTCCTTTCATATAGAGCCCAACCCATGATCTCATCTGCCTCAAAATCTATGCCAACTTCATCGACTCACCTAAGTCTTCTTTGGGCTCGACCCTTCATGTTTGTCTAAAAGCAACTTGGCCCTTCACATCCATGACGCAGAGTTTGAAAACCTTTTTTTTTCCTTCATGTAAATTCATTTGATTTGCTATTGCATGAGTCATAACATGAACTTATAGTAATGTTACCAGTCCACCTTTGATTTGAATATCTTGGTGATTCTCAACACATGACCTCATTGTGATCGGGACCTTACACTCTATTTTGAGCTCACGTCGGTCACCGGGAGCTTGAATGTCTCATTAACACACAGGCATTAGTTTACATTTCACTTCACCACGGTCCACAACATTGGCCAAGTTTGGGGAAAATATTCATTTTCCTTCTAGCACAAATTGACTCCATAGTATATTACAATCACTTACTCTTAATAATCATTGATCTTACCACTTGATAAATCAGAACATCATAGCTCGCCCATTGTTTATGCACTGACCTTGTAACATAGAACTCGAAGGTTATTCAAATAAATTTTGAGTTCCTCCCCTTTAGGTTTTTCATGAATAGCTTGGTGGGTTGTCATTCGTGACTCGGGTGTGCATAAGAATGGTTCGACTTTCATTCCCGAGCCCCATCTCATTCCAAAGTAAAATTTGGTTCACTACATGGCTTTGATATTCATTTTAGCCCAACCTCTCATAATGTGGGGCTTACAATCCTTAATGCTCAATAACTTGATGAGATTTTTAACTAGGAGGTCATCCATATTTTTGCTAAGAATTTTCCTAACTTGGTTTCCATAATGTTGTTTGTATGATCTCGCGTTTTATTCCTACAACATGCCCCACAGGGTTGTGCCTCTATGCTGCAGATTAGTTAGTAGGACGCTTGATAAATAGCTTTGGGCTTACTTCCTTGTCATCATGCCATGAGTCGGTGAGATAAGGATTCTATCAAATATTTTTCATTGTTACAACAAATTAGTTGAAAATATACAACTTGGACACCAAAAGAGCTTGGTTTGTGTTTGAACATCTTCAGCTAAATAGCTTTAGATGCATCACGCAAATAGTTACCTCCAACAACTTGGTTTTTCACAAAACAACTCAACGAGCTCCTCTTCTTTAAAGTAGCTCATTATAGAGCTCATTGGAATTGTATTACCAAAAACTTGGATTGTGAATACAAGGAACTTCTTTATAGAAACCTCTTAAACTCCCCCAACATCTTTGTGACCTCACTCTTATGTGAAAGATTTTGCTTGCTAGATCCGGCTGGTTCTCAATATCTCTGCTTTCCGTGCTGCATTGGTTGCTCCAAGTTGTCCAATTTCATCTAAGGGGTGAAATTAGATAACAATTACCATGATGTCACCTCAACCGAGTGCTTATAGAATATTTTTTCCCGGGCCAACTATTGATCACCTTGAGAAGACATGTTTGGATTCTTTTTTAGAGGAAGATACTGCTACAAATTACCTCTTCTTGTCCTGAGAGGCTCGATCCAACCAACTCTCATTTTAGTGTCAACTGGATATCTTAACTTTGTGTCGACAGAGAACTTGAACTTACTGGTGGAAAAAAAAATGATATATGTTGTTATGGAGATGATAGCAACTTTAAACTCTCCCCAACCAAAAACTACTATTTTTTGGAAATTAGGTCCCATGAGCTTCTATTTTGGTCAGTGTCACTTTTTCAACTTGTTATTTGCACTGAGGTGTTTCCTTTACATTCTTGGCCTGTTGTAGATTTATTGGGGTCAATTCAAATCACTTTATATTTTTGGAAAGTTTCTTTTTTCTTTTTGTTTTTTTCATTTTTTTTTGACCCACATGCCCTAGTTTTCAGTTTTGTGTGATTTTCACTGTTCTTTCTTTTTTCTTTGAAGAGTTTTTACGTTTTACAAACTTACTAAAAATGGCAAGTGTGAACTAGTGGCACTTTCTATTTTTAGAATCTAAAAATCACCATGTCATATTGACGAGAAAAATTTGTATTCTTTCTATGTTTTTTATTTGGATTATATGTACAAATTTTTAATTCAAACTACATCCCATTACAACAAATGAAGGAAGAACACCCTAGGGCACAAAATTTAAAATGAATGCCATAAAAAATCAAAGATTTATTTCAAAGTTTAGTTTTTTTCATCTTCAATGCATTTAGATGAGGAATATTTTCTCCAAGTTTCACTAATATTTGATCACTGGTTCATTAGTTATGAGCAATTCTTCGTTTTGGAGCCTAGGGTTTCTAACAACATGTAGTTATGGTTTTTTTCTCATTAGTCTTCATTATTTGCATTACAGAAGCATGGAATGGTGGAAGAAATATTTTAAGGTGGTATAAATTTTTTGGAAGTAGAAAAATGTCGTGGTGAAGAAATTTTAACAGGTTGGAGCTTTCAAGTGTGTGTTCAGAAGTAATGAAAGTAAACAAACAACACGACAATGAAAAAACTTTGCATATTTTTAAAGTTGGGGAAGGGTTGAAATTTTGTGAAAAAATTTACACCAAGGGCTTGGTGTACTTGGTGCAAAAAAATTTCCTCATTCCTAATGGGCTACATGTCGCGAAGTTATTTGCAAGTTGAGGATGAGAGGGGGACTAAGAAAAAGCACTTAAAACACCCGTCCCGGGGTCGCATGGGTGACTGGGGGATTAAGAGGGAGAGGGAAGAATTTTCTTGCATTATATACACTTAGTATTTGGTGAAATTTGTCCACAAAAGTATGTCACTCTCCCATTGGCTCAAATTTCAAGGCAAAAATTTGACTAACTATTGGAGTTATACCTTGGGGGAGCGCAACTTGTCAAGGCCATATCTTGAATTCCTAGAGGATATTTTTGGTGAATGTTTATATGATTTGGATTGAAAATCACCTTTAGAATCCAATGGTGGTGGTATCAACTCTTCATTCGACATATACTCCCTGAAAAATAGGATTTTGTCCTGGCTCCAAAGTTGTGGATGCGGAAACTGGATGTGGACAGAATGCACATAGGTTTTGTGAAAATAATGAGATTACCATCCTCTAGGGATATAAAATACCTTTTTGAAAATATTTTTTTGACTCATAAATCCTCTCAAATCTCCCCTAGAATTGCTTCTTGAAGCTCAGGGGCTATTTTACACTGCACTTCTTAAGCCTCCAAGACCCACTTTTGTTAAACTAATACAAAACTTGTGAAACCTCCCAAAATATTCTAAAAATGATTTCAAAATGTTTCTAGATATTTGATACACCTCCTCAAATAGTCCAGACTTTTTTTCTACTCCGGGGGGTGTGCACCAACCTTGAGAAGACTAGGAATAACCTTTCCTAAAGCTTTTCAAAAGCATGTTTTGATGGATCTTGCCTTGAAGTACTTGGAATGAATGGATACCTATAAATAACCTACGGAATACTTAAAAAACACCTTGAAATACTCATAGAGGGGGAATAGGAATGAAAATGGATTATGGTGATATGAAGGATTACTCATAATGACCTTTGAGAAAACATTTTCGGGTAGGGTATGGTTGTCATGCTTGAAAATTGGGAATTTTCTTGTTGCAAATTTACATGAAAACAACTAGATATATCTTGGGGACATGTTGTGGATCGAGCACAACAAGGACATAACATGAGAACTCTAGAATCTCAATTTCAGTTTACCTATCAGTGCCTTATCCATTGGGCTTCAGAGTCATAAGAAAGATATACTACATAACTTTCTTTATTGAACACACACACACACACAAACACAAACATAAGGGAAACACACTAAAAGGGAAAAAAACATGACATAAGAGAGGAGACTATGTTATAGGGGAGGGATATTTATAGAGGTGGGGAAATAATATACACATACCTAAAAATGGGTTGAGAGAAGTACATGCCATCATGAAACAACAGATTGAAGTCTGACTTTGAAGCACAAAAACTGTTATTTGATCAAACCATGCTTTTGTGGTTGATTTACATGGCTTGAGAAGAATAAGTCACACTAGTAATTCCATCTTCATACTCATACTACATAGAGAATTTTCTTGTATCAAATGAAAACTTCGTCACTATCTCAAAACTCTTGTACCTTGATGCTTCGCTTGACGCCTTGTGATCATGAGACACTATTCTTCCATGTATTCAAGAGTGGGAAATTGATATTTTGTGAAAACATTCATCCTATTTTAATTTCAAATTAAAATCATTTCCTACATCATCAATGTACTCAAAAGAAGTGAGAACAAATGGATTTTCTTCCCATTCAAAAACTTCTCTGAATATCTTGCTTTGTTGCTTTCTAAACATGTGTTTTCTAGAATGTGTGCCACATCATTGGACTGAATGTATTCATTATCCTCGAGAGCTTAATGGAAAATTAAAACATGTTCAAAACACATGGGAGCTTAGGAAGTGAGTGCAATATGATTTTGGATCACTTTGCAAGAATCATGTATACTCTCGCTTTGTTGTCCAGAGTAATTGTCATCAATATCCATATGCTCGAATCCCATCTTGGTATCATTCTTGAAATTTCAACCTTTAATTTCTTTGTAGGAGTATTTACCCTCAAGGGAAATTTTCCATGTGAACTCTTTTTCTGCACTAGTGGAGCATTCCAAAGTGGCTAGAAGCAGATGATTTCAAACACACTCCCAAGAATATTACAACTTTTCACTTTTTTCTGAACAACTTTCTTCAATGCAAATCAGCTTAGAATTTTCCTTAAAATCTTCCTCCATGGAAGGGATGTTGAATTAAAGATTGAGAATATTCAAAGAGGATTCCAGAAACTTCCTTCTTTTATTATCACAAACCTCTTCACATTGTGTGAAATAAAAATACATGTTTTCATATTCGCTCTTTCCAAGGAAAACATCAATTTCATTTATTAGATATTTCTTGGTATCAACATTGGCATATCAAAATGAGAAGCATAAATAGCCTCATACATATCTTGAATTTCCATATCCCAAGTTAGAAACTCGAGACTAAGTTGAGGGTCTTCGGTTTCTTCTATAGCCATCAAGATGTCTCATATAGATGGCTCTTCCAAGTTCACCATAGGATCATCTTCATTCTCATTGGAAAAATATTTACATTGTGCTTTCGAAGATGGTTGAAAATATGATCCATACGTGCCCATGATTCATTCAAAAATCCCCGTTCACTTCTTCTATGCTCTCTATTTCCTAAGGTTCACTTTCTTATAGCAAGGGCATATTTGATTCACAAAACCTCTTGACACGAGAAGAGGTCCATGCTCCATGGGAAGGGCACTCCATCGAGTTCAAAATCCATATCATCCTCTTAATGGGAAAAATGGGACCATGTTGGGTGGAAGTATGAGAATAATTTTCAATTCTATCTTAATAATTCATTATGGAATTGTCTTGCTCACATGGATGATGAAAAACTTCATACTCATGGTGAGGATCATTCTGCTCCTTGGATAAGAAGAGGTTGTACTCGAACTGTTCATTCTCCTTGAATTCAAAAAGGAAGTGGGATTCTTCCATTCGATCATCCATGATTGAATCAGGAAGATAATTTGATTCTTCAACATCTTTATTTATTCATTCAACATTTCTACATCACTTGAAGAATTAAAAAAGGAAGAAAAATTATCCATGACCATCTTGAATTCATTATCTTTGGTCCATGATGTAGGATGAATTTCTTACACTTCTTCACATATCTCCATTTCATTATTAATTGAAAGATTAAAATTTGAAAGGAGATTATTCATGCTTACTTTGAACTGGTCATCTTGTACTTCTTCATTGTTGATGGAGTCTTTGGAAAACATTAAATCATCCATCATGAAACAAGGATCTTCCTCTCTTGAATCCATTTCTCCTCTAATGGGTTGTTCCTCAAGCTAGAATGAGTTGATGAATGGTGGTTCCACCTCCATGTATTTTTCATCATTCTTCAATGTGTTTCTTTGATTTACAATAGAAGATTCAAGAAGAATACATTCATCATAAGCATCCAAGAATCTTCCAAGGATGAACACCTTATAGTGTAGACAATCATTAGGATCTTCTTGAGTTTCTTCATCCTTATCAACACGAGGTGCTTCAAGGTGTTCATACTTTTTTTACAGAGCTAAATCATACCTCCAAATTTCATGATAGGCTTTGGGGTCAGAATTTCCTTCTACTATGATCTGGAGCCTTTCCAAATACTCTCTTTTCAACATGTTCATTTCTTCATCACCGTATGCAATGAAGTCATCTAGATAACAAAAAAAAAGGGAAATGTTCTCAATTTTATAGTGAATTTTGCAAGATTGTAAAAATCTTCTCCAAAGGATCCTTCATCATTTTCCATAGTTCGATATGATTTTCATCGGGCCTTCTTCCATAGGAAAAATATCCTCTTCTTCTTCTTTCCATGGGCTGGTTTAAGTTGCTCATACATCTCTTGAAAGGATTCATCAAATTAAAGAATTTGACAATAGATTTGTGGACTAGAATTTCCTTGCATAGTGCTTATGATTCTTTCCATATAATCAATTTTTAAGGCTGCCATTTTATCATTTCTATATGCAAGGAAATCATCCCAAGGGAGGGTGATGAAAGACATGGCCCCAAGCTTTTCATTTAGTTGTGCATGATTGATAATATTACCTTCGACATATTCTTGGGCTTCAAAATTATATTTTATTTTCTTTGATCTCTTTAGAATCTCCTACTTTCTTTTTCATTGGCAAGTTCTGGTTTCTTTCCTTTTCTCGAATTGCAAGTTATTTCTTGAAGTAAGAGACCCATTTTCTATTCTTGAACTTACATCTTTGTAAGAGAATTAGTTTGGAACCATGGTTGATCAACAATATTTTTTTCTCAAATTCCATGATCTTCTTCTTCTTTCTTCACTATCACTTATTGGTACTTGCACTCCAATCTAGAAATTTATTCATTGTGATGTGGGAAACAAACGTGACAAGGGTTCATTCCTTGATAGAGTCACCTTCAAAATGGTTTTCTTTGAAATTTTTTTTATATATATATATATATATATATATATATATATATATATATATATTTTTTGGGAAGAGATACTTTTTAGGTTCACTTGGGAAAATCTCTCCCGAGTGGATTCGCCAAAAAAATATGTTGGTGATAAAAATTTTTGGGTGGATAAATTAGGTGTCTCTACTAATGTTCATGGGGCTACGCCCCTCTACATTGAATGGTGAAACTCCCATTATTGAAAGTAAACTAATCCTAATCCTATCTAAAACTTGTGGGTGGCTAAATTTTCTAGGGATCACACAAGGATACTCCACCGAACCTATGGAAAAGTTCTTTTAAAGGTATAAGGGAGGAAATTACAATGATGAGGGGAAAGAGGGAAATTATGAAAGGAAGATTACTGCCATGAGTAGATTATAGAGCTCACACCCAGTAAATGGAGTAGTTCAACATTCAATATAGAGGAAATAAAAATGAAGCTATCTAGTGAGATGGACAACCCGAGACACCAAGTTCTCATATTCATCTATCGAAGATAAAAATCTCTTGCATCACTATACTTGCAAAGTGCATGAAAGAGGGAAGTGGAAGAAACAAAAGATTCTTATAAAAACTATGTTTATTTCATCAATGATGAGAGGAAACCATGCATACAAATCTGCACACATTCATACATCTTAGAAATCATAAACTCTATTCCCTGATTGAAATTTACACAAGTTGTACAAAGAAAGGTAAAATAAGAAAACATGTAGAAGAAATGTAGCTTTCATTTCATGTATATGACACAAAAAGTATAACAACATATTACGATCCACTATTTCTACAAAGTACAGAATTTTCAAAATGTAATTTTCAAGATCCTTTGGAATGGAGAAGCCATCCCAATTTATAGTAATGTGAATTGACTCTTCTCCTACCCCCACATGACTCTTTGTTGTCTCATTCAACTTATGAATTTTCACCTTCCTAGGAAGTGAGAAATAAGTTCCCTTTTTATAAATTAAAGGGAATTTTACAATGTTACTTTATGAAGTCACTTAAGTGAATGAGACAAAATATAATGATTATGCCCAATGAAGAATTAGAAAGGGGAGAGAAAGAAGAGGGAGAAAGAGAGAAGGAAGGAAAATTTGCCACATTCGATGAAGAAACCTCCTACTAAGATAAATCTTACTTGAATCATGCCTCCTGATGGTGGATCTTTGGGGCAGGTTCCTTTTCCTTGAATTCCTTGATGAATTGAGCTATCATAATTGTCATCTTATCTTCCCCTGGAATGTAAATGCAGCCTAACACCTTAGTCCATGTCTTAGGGACACCATTGATCCTTTTACATTGATGAATCCATTCTTCATGATCCATTACAATTGCAACAATGCAAATCTTGATGCCGACCATGGACTCTAAATTGTCTTTATTGAAGGAAAGAGAGTCACCTTCCCCTTCTTGACCATATCTTAAAATGCAATGATGAGTTCCTTTGATGATGAATCCTTAGTGAGCGGAGGGAACTCAAACCTTTGAACACAATGATAGACTTCATCAAGATTCTAGAAACCTAGAACCAATGGGAGTCTAACTCGAGATATAGACCTTTTGAGCATTACATATCATGCATCTAAGATGCAGATCCAAACTTGAGACAAGTCCTCTAGTAGTTGATGCAAACACTTCCTTTCTCACGAGGGTGTGAGAGTCGAAAGAACTAATTTCAAATACCAGTGGGAGTGTCTCATCCAAGTGGCCAAATTCCTTTGCAAGATCCTCCTTCATCTTATTTAATTCAAAAAATATTTCACAAGCATAATTGATGAGAGAAATGATGTTTTCACACAATGCCTTGGCTTTCTTGATGATTTTGTCAATCCTCGTTTCATAGGCTTTCCCCAATATATGTATTCATGTTCTTTCTTGATTGACTTGGGGTCGATATTGCTGATTCGGGGAATATCTTTGATCAAAAGGGGAGGTGTTGATTCGACCTTAGAGAAGGGTTGAATGTATGCACTGAGAGCTCTTACATGTTCCTCCAGTTGCACAATGGTTTTTTTGTATTCTTTGGTCCGAGAAAGAAGATGAGAGGTGGTTTCTTTAAACATGTGAATTTCACCTTCATGAGAATCTTGAACCAATGAGATGTGGGTCAAATCATAATCAGATGGAGTCATTTATTCCATGGGATTGTCATTATTATGCCATAAATTTCAACATACTGGTTACCTGAGGTTCCACTGAAGAAGTGAGAAGCTACCTAGGATTTATTTCTTCACTTGATCTTCAATATTCCATGAGATTTCCATGAATTTGGGAATGATAAAAAGTTTCATTGTTCTTGGCCCACTCTCGATCACTTCTTGAATCCATGAAAATGGATCTTCGGGAGTTAATACAATGTCATTCACTAAAAGTACTTGAAGAATCTTTTTGTGGGGTCATCTCTTGATCACCTTGAGAAGACATGTTTGGATGCTTGTGCAGAGGAAGATATTACTATGGATTACCTCTTCTTGATGTCCTAAGAGGCTCAATCTGAAAAAATATCCTTGGATCAAAAAAAATGAACTTGAACTTCATGGTGGAAAAAAAAAATGATATATGTTTCTTAATAGATGATAGTAAATTTCTACGCCTAGGACCAAAAACTACTATTTTTGGAAACTAGGTCCCAGGAGCTGCTATTTTGGGCGTGTTACTTTTTCACCTTATTGCTTGCACTGAGGTGTTTACTTTACATTTCAAGCATATAGTAGATGTCTTAGGGTCAATTCAAAACAATTTCATATTTTTGGAAAGTTTATTTATTTATTTTTTTTTGACTTTTTTAATTTTTGACCCACGTGCCCTAGTTTTCAGTTTGTATGATTTTCATTGTTCTTTCTTTTAAGAGTTTTGTTATTTTTAAAAACTTAGTAAAAATGGAAAGTGTGAACCAAAGAAACTTTATATTTTAGAATTTGAAAATCACCATGTTGGATTGATGAGAAAACTATGGATTCTTTTTGGGTTTTTGATTTGGATGCTTTGTACAAATTTTCAAGTCAAACCACTTCCCAAATTGATGGAAAATGAAGGAAGAACACCCTAGGGCACAAAATTTCAAATGAATTCCATTAAAAATCATGGATTTATTTCAAGGTTTGGTTTTCTTCAGATTTAAGGTGTTTTTATGAGGAATATTTTCTCCAAGTTTAACTAAGATTCGATCACCATCTCATTAGTAATGGGCAATTCTTCGTTTTGGCCTAGGGTTTCGACAACACATAGTTATGGTTTTTAACTCAAAAGTCTTCATTCTTCACATTGCAGCAGCATGAAATGGTGGAATAAAGATGTTGAAGGTGGTAGAAAGGTTTTGGAAGTAATAATAGAAGCGGGGTGAATAAATTTTGACATTTGGAACTTTCACGGACGTGCGTGCGGAAAGAAATGGAAATAGGCAAAGAAAAACATGAAAACAAAAAATAATTTCATATTTTTAAATTTGGGGAAAGGTCACACTTTTATGCACCAATTTCACCAAGGGCTTGGTGTACTTGGTGTGTAAAAAACTACACTCCATCCCTATTGGGTCACATGTCATGTGAAGTTATTTATAGATGAGGATGAGAGGGGGCTCTAAGAAAAAAACACAAAAAATGGGAGAGGGGTGAGTTTTATTGCACCATATGCACCAAGTATTTGGTGCAATTGGTTCACAAAAGTGTTCCACTCTCCCATTGGCTCAAATTTCAAGGCAGAAATTTGACTAACTGTTGGAGTTGTACCTTGGGGAGCCACTTGTCGAGGAAATATATTGAGTTCCCAAGGAGTTTTTAGTGAAATTTTATATTATTCCACTTGAAACTGACTTTATGAATGGTGGGGTATCAAATCTTGATTATGATATTTACTCCCTAAAAATAGGCTTTTGTTCTAGCTCCAAGGTCATGTATATGGAAAATTGGTTATGGACGAGAATGCGCCTAGGTGTTGTGAAAAATTTGAGATTACCATGATTGAGGGATGTTAAATACCTTTCCAACAATATTTTTTTGAATCCTAACTCCTGGAGCTTCGGAGCTCCCAAATCACTTCCTAAAGCTCAAGGGTTGTTTTTCCACTATGCACTGCTTTTAAGCCTCTAAGACCCACTTTTGTTGAAACTGCTCCAAAACTTATGAAACCTCCCAAAATCTTCCAAAAATGATTACAAAACATTCATGTATCTTTTATACATCTCCTTGATGATTCTAGTCCTTTCCTTCCACTCGAGGGGTGTGCACCAACCTTGAGAAGACTAGGGAATAACCTTTCCTAAAGCTTGTCAAAAAGCTTGTCTTGATGGATCTTGCCTTAGAAGTAATTGAAATGACTAGATACCCCTAAATCACCTATGGAAACATTGAAATTACACCTTGAAATTTCTTAGAGAGGGGGAATATGACTGACATAAGGATTAGGGTGATATGAAGGAGGACTTAGAATGACCTTTGAGAAAATATTTTCAAGTAGGGTATGGTTGTCATGCTTGAAAATTAAGAATTTTCTTGTTGCACATTTACATGACAACACCAAGCTACTCTATTATTTGATCACACCTTATTTTATAATTTCATGATATTTATTATGTAAAGCTTATGCTTAATAAATTTTTAATCCTACTCATAATGTTCCCATTATATTTCTTATCATGTACATCATGCTAAGGAGTTTAATATATTCTCTATGGCTCATGTCACAAGTATTCCTATTGGATAAGAGTTATAGTTAGTTTACCATGTTGTATATGTGCCTGATCTATCATATAATCTTCTTTTATACTTGATGTTATTTCAATTTTTTGATTTTCCTTGAATTTGTGTATGTGACTAATGTGATTTATATTCCCTATATGCTATACATTTAGCTTATTCCCGATATCCCTTTAGTACCCAATGTGCCATTTACTTGTGGTATGTGCTTGATGTACCTTTTACACTCTTACTAATGATTTAATTTTTCATGTATATAATAACTATTAAAGTGATTGATATGATTTCTATGTGCATTATCATATATGTATGAAATGTTTCCTAGTGCATGATGTTCCTTCCATGTCCCTTATATTGTTGTTGGAAAATAATTTTTCACAAGGAAAAATTAGCTGATTTTCACCAATGCTTTGGGATTGTGTCACTCCTACTTTTAAAAGGAGACTCCCTTTATTGAATGTAGATAAAAAAATATCGTGGGTGGCCAATAAGTCAAGATCACATAAGAACACTCCACTGAACCTGTGGAAAATGCTTACACCTAGTGCAAGGGAATAATTTTCTTGAGAGGTGAGGTAAAGGGAGTGAGAAATTTGGGAGAGGGGTTAATCTTGTAAATAGGAACTAACATATTTTTACAAGATTTAACTAGAATTTATCCACACATAATTAAAAGAAATAAAATTTTCTAACAATTACAAGACATAATGAATCATGAACACATAATTTCATTAATCCATTCATCAAAGGCTCTAACACCTTTCTTGGTTATACAATATTGTCATATGCACAAAGATAAAAAGAGAGATAGAGGAAACATAGAGAAAATAAATGGAAGAATGCCATATTTTGTTTGCTTCTTAGTAGTGCAATAACTATGAGACTCACAATTGACAACCCTTTGGAATGAGGGAGTCATATAATATATAGATTTTTAAAAAGACTCTTCACCTACCCCCACATGACTTTTCACTTACCTTTACAACTTGTGACCTTTCATATCCCTAGGAAAGAAAGTGAGTTCCTTTTTATTAATTGAAGGAAAATCATTACAATGTTTGAATATAGGTCACATTTAAATGAATGAAATAAAAAGAGAAAAAGTAAACCCCTTTTAATGAATAAATAGAACATGAGAGAAAAGAAGAAGGGGAGGGAAAGAGAGGAGGGGAGATAGCTATGCCGAAGAAGATGTTGCATCCACTGATGAAGATCCACCTATTGAAGGACTTTGGGAGAGTACTCTTGGAGAAATATCTATTCCTTTGAACTCTTTTCTGAAAATCCATTGTGGGTGTTACTTTATTTTCTTGAGAAATGTGCTAAAAATCAAGGTCTTGATCTAATTTTCATAAGTATTGTTGATGCTTTTACATTTCTTGAACTAGACTTGATGCTCCTTTGCAGTGTTGGAAATAACACATCTGATCTTTGCAAGGGATTCCAAGGTGTCCTCATTGAAGGAGAAGGGGTCTTTTTCCTCTCTTCTAACCAGCTCCTCAAATGGATTCAAAAGATCATTCACCAAAGGTGCTCCAAGTTTTTGCACTTCCTTTCTTATGTCCTATTGCATCTATGAAGTGAGATCATCAAATGAATCAAGCTCATCAAGAACACAATTTAACATCTCATATCATGTAATCAACTTCTAAGACCAAATTGAGACATGTTCTCAGATATGGAGTTGAACACATTTTTACCACTAATAAAAGATAATTGAGTTAGCCCATTTCTATCAGTAGCAAAAATACTTGATCCCAATGCTCTTTTTCTTTCTTAATTTCATATTTATTCAACCTTAATTTTATAGTAGTGATAAGCATGAATTCAAATAGAGAAAGAATATATGGAAATAAGGTTTTACCTTTCTCAAGGATTTTTTCCACCCACTTGTCATTGGCTCTCCCTTGCATTGTGTATCTTTTCATCTTCTTAATCAATCCGAATCAAATTTCTTCATTAGAGTGACCTCCTTAGGCTGGAGATATGGGATGGAATTAGGATCCATGAATGATTGAACATATGAAGTGAGAGTTCTCACGTGTTCTTCCAACTATTCAATCTTCTCCTTGTATTCTTCATTTCTCACAAGAAGATGATCAACATATTATTGGAACAAATGAGCATCTCCGTCATGTGTTGCTATTCCTAAGGGAATTTTTGTCATCTCATAGTCTAATGGATTTATCTCCCCAACAACATTTACTACTTTTAGCTGAGAAAATTCTACATATTGCTTTCCTAAGGTGCCAATGAAGAAATGAGAAGTTATCTAGGATTTCTTAACTCATTATGCTTTCACCATCCTTGAAATATCTTGAAATTATAACACCACTTCCTATTATACTATATGAGTATCACCTCCAATCATATCTTGGATCCATATGGAAAGATCTATGCTATTGATGGTTTGGCACTAGGCATGATTGCAGCTTCAAGCTCGGTATGAGGAGGTACTTCCTATATTTGGTGAGCTGATTCCATAATGGAAGAATAAATGCTTGGAGATTAATGGATGAGAGGATCTATCTCCTCTTATTCTATATATTCTATAGAGTGATGAGTTACCTTTTACTTCTTGTGCAAACTCATGTAGTGATAAATTTCAACATCTATTTCTTTCCTCTTCACGGGATCTCTTGAGTGATAAGAACTTGCAGAGTCCTCTTGGGTGCCTTTAGAGATGAGAGAAAGATGCCTTCCTTATGAGAGTATGAATACCACTAGATTCAATGAGAAAAACCCTCTTTTCTTGAACCAATCCTTAGATCTATGAATAAATTACATGTTTCTTTCATTGATATCTCTAGATTCCCAAACACTCTAAGAGACCAAGGAGAGAGGTGAAACCTTCACTATATTATATTTAGGATCATACAACTCAATTCCATCATCTTCCACCTCATCCATGAACCAATAAAATTTTAATATCCTCATTTTTCCAATGGTCATCCTCATGTGATCTCTCTTTCTTACCTCAAAATCATCTAAGAAGTTGATCTAATAATATTCAATTTGGGGAACGTGGTGCAACTTAAGAAGATGGAAAGGTTTCGAGATTGCTTCAGGTATCAAAATATGCCCTGGGTGTGTATGAATAGAGGCTCAAAGTGGAAAATAAATCTTTAGTGTTTGATGCATCAAAAAAATATTTCATAATAATAAATACCAAGATAGATAGGAAAGACATGCCTTTCTTCTTGTGGTTCCCGAACTTGTTTTTGATATGAGAAAGCTGCAGACATAGCTCAAACATTACTATGTTGTCACTAAGATACCTAGGGATTTTATGAGTGAGGTCAAATATAGAAACTATGATATAGGATGACATGGAGAATTGAGTGAAGTATGAACCATACTTTTTTTTATCATGTTACAATGTTGAATACAATCTCGCTAGTGATGATGAACATGGTGATCTTAGTCACAATAGAAAAGTGTGGTTTCTTTATTTGAGAGTGAGTTTGAGGATATATTTCATAATTTTTTGATTTATGTGAAACATTCGATAAATATTTAGGCCTCTAAATGGTATTTTTCTTGCGAGGGCATACACAAGATATGATGTCATTATGAACTTCTTGGTGACATGGAGGTGGAGTAATCGCAAAGGGATGTTATAACTTATGATTTGTCCCCAATCAATCATCTGATTTCCTTTGGTGATGACGAGGATGAATTGTTCCATCCAATCCTGAAATTCCTTTGTTGTTTCTTCTCCCATTATCCTGCTTAGCAAAATGATTGCATCCGAATAACCCTCAAGAAACTCACTCCTTGACAAGGTTTTTTTACATAATGAGAGGGTTTCTAACCTTGTCTCAAGCATCATCTTAGTGTAAGTCCATAGAGATAAGATTTAGTCTTTGATCACTCAGTATATGTAAAGTCCTTCGAGATGATGACCATGTTGTTTTCAGGAGGAATTTGCATACATTGTGAGATAACCTTCGGGTGAGTACTGAGAGTATGGCATTGGAATTGTCATTTGCCCTCACAATCCTAGATTTTGGCTCATAGTGCTGACAATATGCTAGCACCAACTCTACAATATTTATTGAAAAAGGATGTCCTCTATCTTCAAACAATTCAATTGTGAAATATTTTTTTCTTCAAGAGGTTTTCTTGGTCCTCCAAGCATTTTTTTTTCAAGTCCTCTAGGTCCATGTGAGTGACATCATCACACTCATACTTGAGTACTTTGTGGAAAATTTTGAAATGGGTAACATACTAGAGAATTTGAACTTCATGACTCAAAAATCATCAAGATGAGTGGAAATAAAGCCAAAAATAACTTTCTGCACTAGAATCCAAAACTTTCTATTTTGGCAAGTAGGGTTAGGAGCTGCTATTTTGGAATTTTTTTTTTTTCTCAAATTTTGTCTTATGAAGCTCCTAGCACACTTAATTCACCTCCATTGAAGTTACTTTACTATTTGTAGAAAGTTTCTATTTTTAGCAAGTTAATTTTTCAGAAACTTCTTTTTGGTAAAATTACTTATTTTGCCTAGTTTAATGTTTTCACTATTTTTGAATGTTTTGAGTAAGTGAGAGATTAATATTTTTGAGGATTAATATTGAAATAAATAAAATGCTAATCTAAAAATGTAACACTACTGATAAATGTGCATGAAATTATAGATATGACCCAAGAAAATAAGTAATTTAAATTTGAAACCCTAGTTGCAAATGAAGAGACAAAAATATTTAGTTGATTCATAAGATGTCGAAGATGTGTAGAGCTGGAAAATTGTTGGAATGGAGAGGAAGGTTGTCACAATAAGATCCAAAAAAATTTCAGAGATGTTGGAGATGCTAGGACTAGGGTGCCTATGTAGGTTAATGGGCATTTGGGGTGCTAGAGACATATTCTGGGTGCCTGTGGATCGCTCAAAAGTCATGTGAAACTCAGTTTCACAGGTTTGCTGAAGATATTCACTTCTTCTTGCCTTTTCTCATGTATATCTCTGTAATTTTTTTATTTTCCTAAATCTATAATAAGAAATAACCACCTGCAAAACCCCCAAACTACATAAAATCCTAAAAAGAAAGATGAAAAATGGGACACCATCTCTCGACTATCAACAAGGTTATCTTACAGTGAGTACTACACTATTATTTCAGCTTTTGATTTTTACATATTTAACACCAAATAATTCACAATAAATCAAAACACTTTCTATTATAATTGTTTTGGGATTACAATTACATTGATGGAGAATACATTTTATAATGTTTGAGATCCTACAAAGGTGGAGTCAAACTTCATCTTCAATCCTATCTCCCAGTATCTCTCTCATCCCTCATTTTTCTCTATTAATCCCTAGATATATCACACACAATTATCTACATCAGTTGTGCATTATAACTATTTACACACTCGTGTATTATTTAAATATTAAATAATACATATATTCTAATACACTAATGTTCACACTATGAACGTGATTTTCCTAACATTCACCCCCTTAGTGTGAACATGGGTGAGTTTTGTCTAGTACTGCTCATGTTCTACAATCTATGATGATTTTAAAAGAGTACCATCAAGTCCAACAAGTTTTCTAGTGGAACCATTAACCACTATGTATGTAATTTTGAAGAGATTCACAAACTCCCAAATTGGTTTTCTAGTGGACCACCAACCACTCCATAACAATAGTACACGTTTCCCCACCCCCATCTTTACATTCAAGGGAAAATACAATAAATATCACTCACGCAGGAGCTCACTTATTACAAGATCGAACATGAATAAATCATTTGTTCTTATTACCATACACAATGAAAATGAAAAACAACAAAAATAAATGCCACAAATTCATTATATGGCCCCTTCGCTTGTGGTTGGTGAGAGGTCATAGATAAACCTCCTTCCTCCGTTGCCTCCTTCCTCCATCATGTCTCTACTTAACTCAGAAAATGTCATTTTGAAGTTTAGTTTGAAAATCTCCCCCTCAATGTTTACTCAGACGTTGCGTACAAGCGATAATGTGTTCATAAGGAATTTGTTTTTATATTTAAAACCAAAAATTGACTCACACACAATAACTTTATGACAAGGACAATAAAAAAAGTGTTGACAACATAAAATCTTAAAGTTTTATACAAATTACTAGTTAAAATGTGGCTAATATACTAAAAATATAATATTTTAAATGACATACTAAAAATAACACATAAAATAACGACTTTAATTCACATTTAAAATATAATAAACAAACTTAAATTTTTTTCACTTTGTTTCATTTCCACTTTGCACGTGGATGTCATAACTAAAATAACTAATTTACTTAATAACAAAGCACATAAAACTACTATACCACATATAATGAAAAACTAAAGTTTATAAACAAAAATAAAATAAAATAAACATTAACATTGACTCATAATAAAAAATGACAAAAGACTTAAAGTTAACACGACTTACTAAAAATTAAAAAGCTATTTGGACTATATCTAAACTACTACACAAAAAAAATGAAAATAACAAACTACAAACTTACATTTTTAGATGGATTAGAAAATTAAAAACAACCACGAATTTGAAAAATCATCCATGGATCAAACAAATACATGGAAGATCACGGTAAAGATGAACAATCTCTGATGAAAGCATGAAGACTCCAACAAGATTGTTAAACGAGATTATTAGAATCCACGTCTAGGATAACAAGGAGAAAAACTATCACACTGAATTGAAAAGATAAATGATTGAGAATAGAATTTTGGGTTTGATCTAACCACTTCTCCACAAATTTCTCTGTTATATGCACCAACACATATTAAACTCCAATCACGTACTCAATTCACTTTATGCAAGCATCGACATCTGAAACATAATGTATGAGAAGTCAATCAATACTCAGATGGATGGATGGATGAGTGGAAGGGACAAAAATAGTCAAAACTTAGGTCCTTAAGGTGCAAAACCTTAACCACACATGTCTATATGCTAGAATACGATTGTTCTACAATGCATGTAATAATAGCAAGTAGGGCATTAATGATTATTTTCTCCCATAAAAATTTTGACTCTCATTTTGGACAGCCTGCTCTAATACCAAATATTATTTCTAGTTTTGATTTTTACAAATTTAACATCGAATACTTCACAATAAATCAAAACACTTTCTATTATAATTGTTTTAGGATTACAATTACATTGATGGAGAATACATTTTATAATGTTTGAGCTCCTACAAAGGTGGAGTCAAACTTCATCTTCAATCCTATCTCCTAGTATCTCTCTCATCCCTCATTTTTCTCTTTCAATCCCTAGATATCTCACACATAATTATCTACGCGAGTTATGCATTACAACTATTTACACACTCATGTATTATTTAAATATTAAATAATACTTATATTCTAATACACTAATGTTCACAATATGAACATGGTTTTCCTAACATTCACACCCTTAGTGTGAACATGGGTGAGTTCTATCTAGTAACTGCTCATGTTCTACAATCCAATGGTTTCAAAGAGTACCATCAACTCCAATAGGTTTTCTAGTGGAACCATTAACCACTCTGTATGTGATTTTTGAAGAGATTCACAAACTCCCAAATTGGTTTTCTAGTGGACCACCAACCACTCCATAGCAGCATACATGTTTCCCCACCCCTATCCTTACATTCAAGGGAAAATACAAGAAATATCACTCACGCAGAGCTCACTTATTACAAGATCAAACAAGAATAAATCATCTGTTCTTATTACAATACACAATGAAAATTAAACACAAAAAAAATAAATGCCACAAATTCATTATGTGGCCCCTTCACTGCACTGCGAGAGGTTAACCTCCTCCCTCCATCATGTCTCTGCTAACTCGAAAAATGTTGTTTTGATGCTTAGTTTGAAAATCCCCCTCAATGTTGACTCGGAGTTGCGTAAAGGCGATAATACATCTACCAGGATTTTTTTATATTTTCAAAAAAAATTTGATTCACACAACAATAACTTTATGACAAGGAAAATATAAAAATGTGTTGACAACATAAAATCTTAAATTTTTATATAAATTACTAGTTAAAATGTGGCTAATAGACAAAAAATACAATATTTTAAATGGTATACTAAAAATAACACATAAAAAAATGACTTTAATTCACATTAAAATATAATAAAAAAATTAATTTTTTTCACTTTATTTCATTTCCACATTGCACGTGGATATCATACCTAAAATAACTAATTTACTTAATCACAAAGCACATAAACTACTATACCACATATAATGAAAAACTAAAGTTTATAAACAAAAATAAAATAAAATAAAATAAACATTAACATTGACTCATAATAAACAAAATGACAAAAGACTTAAAGTTAACACGACTTACTAAAAAAATGAAAAAGATATTTGGATACACAAAAAAATGAAAAATAACAAACTACAAACTACAAACTTACGTTTTTGGATGATTAGAAAATAAAAAAATAACCACGACTTTGAAAATCATCCATGGATCAAGCAGAATGCATGGAAGATCACGGTAAAGATGAACAATATCGATGAAATCCTAAAACTCTAACAAGATTGTCAAATGAGATTATTAGAATCCACGTCTAGGGTAACAAGGACGAACTATCACACTGAAATAAAAAGATAAATGATTGAGAATATAATTTTAGGTGTGATCTAACCACTTCTCCACAAATTTCTTTGTTATATGCACTAGCACATATTAAACTCCAATCAATGTACTCAATTTGCTTTATGTAAACATCAACATCTTGAAAAGAATGTATGAGAAGTCAATCAATACTTAGATGGATGGATGGATGAGTGACAGGGAAAACCTTCAACACATATCTATCTCCTTAGAATACATGTTCTATAATGCATATAGTAATAGCAAGAAGAGAATTAATGATTATTTTCTCCCATAAAAATTTTGACTCTCATTTTGGGCATCCTACTATGATACCAAATATTATTTATCGGTTTTGATTTTTACAAATTTAACATCAATACTTCATAATAAATCAAACACTTTCTAATTATAATTGTTTCTAGGATTACAATTACATTGATGGATAATACATTTTATAATGTTTGAGCTCCTACAAAGGTGGAGTCAAACTTCATCTTCAATCCTTTCTCCTAGTATCTCTCTTATCCCTCATTTTTCTCTTTTAATCCCCTACTCACAAACATTATCTACGCGAGTTATGCATTACAACTATTTACACACTCATGTATTATTTAAATATTAAATAATACTTATATTCTAATACACTAATGTTAACAATATGAACATGATTTTCCTAACATTTACCCCCTTAGTGTGAACATGGGTGAGTTATATCTAACTTACTTTCATGTTCTACAATCCAATGGTTTCAAATAGTACCATCAACTCCAAAAGGTTTTCTATTGGAACCATTAACCACTATGTATGTGATTTTGAAGAGATTCACAAACTTCCAAAATTGGTTTTCTAGTGGATGACCAACCAATCCATAAGAACGCACATGTTTCCCCACACCCATCCTTACATTCAAGGGAAAATACAAGAAATATCTCTCACGCAGAGCTCACTTATTACAAGATCGAACATGAATAAATCATCGGTTATTATTACAATACAAAATGAAAATTAAACTCAACATAAATAAATGCTACAAATTCATTATGTGGCCCCTTCTTGTGGCTATTTCGAGAGGTTAACCTCCTTCCTCCATCATGTCTCTTCTTAACTTAGAAAAATGTTGTTTTGAAGCTTAGTTTGAAAATCCCCCCCTCAATGTTGACTCGAGTTGTGTAAAGGTGATAATACATCTGTAAGGATTTTTTTATATTTTCAAATAAATTTGACTCACACAAAAATAACTTTATGACAAGGAAAATATAAAAATGTGTTGACAACATAAAATCTTAAATTTTTATATAAATTACTAGTTAAAATGTGGCTTCACATTAAAATATAATAACGGACTTTATTTTTTTTTTCTTTATTTCATTTCCACTTTACATGTGGATGTCATAACTAAAATAACTAATTTACATAATAACAAAGCACATAAAACTACTATACCACATATAATGAAAAACTAAATTTTATAAAAAAAAATTAACATTGACTCATAATAAACAAAATGACAAAAGACTTAAAGTTAACATGACTTACTAAAAATTAAAAAGCTTATTTGGACTATATCCAAACTACTACTACTACAAAAAAAACAAACAAACTAAAAACTACAAATTTACATTTTTAGATAGATTACAAAATAAAAAAACAACCACAACTTTGAAAAATCATCCATGGATCAAACAGAATGCATGGAAGATCATGGTAAAGATGAACAATCTCTGATGAAAGCATGAAGACTCCAACAAGATTGTCAAACGATATTATTAGAATCCACGTCTAGGATAACAAGGAGCAAAACTATCACATTGAACTAAAAGATAAATGATTGAGAATAGAATTTTGGGTTTGATCTAACCACTTCTCCACAAATTTCTCTCGTTATATGCACCATCACATATTAAACTCCAATCACGTACTCAATTTGCTTTATGGAAGCATCAACATCTAGAACAAAATGTATGAGAAGTCAATCAATACTCAAATCGATGGATGGATGAGTGGCAGGGACAAAAACAATCAACACTCGTGTCCTTACGGTGGCAAACCTTCAACACACATCTATATGCTAGAATATGACTGTTCTAGAATGAATGTAATAATAACAAGAAGGGTATTAATTATTATTTTCTCCCATAAAAATTTTGACTCTCATTTTGGAACAGCCTGCTTTGATACCAAATATTATTTCTGGTTTTGATTTTTACAAATTTAACATCAAATACTTCCCAATAAATCAAAACAATTTTATTATAATTGTTTCGGGATTATAATTACATTGATGGATAATACATTTTATAATGTTTGAGATCCTACAAATGTGGAGTCAAACTTCATCTTCAATCCTTTCTCCTAGTATCTCTCTCATCCCTCATTTTTCTCTTTCAATCCCTAGATATCTCACACACAATTATCTACGTGAGTTGTGCATTACAACTATTTGCACACTCATGTATTATTTAAATATTAAATAATACTTATATTCTAATACACTAATGTTCACACTATGAACATGATTTTCCTAACATTCACCCCCTTAGTGTGAACATGGGTGAGTTCTATCTAGTACCTACTCATGTTCTACAATCCAATGGTTTTCAAAGAGTACCATCAACTCCAACAGGTTTTCTATTGGAACCATTAACCACTATGTATGTGATTTTTAAGAGATCCAAAACTCCAAAATTAGTTTTCTAGTGGATGACCAACCAATCCATAGTAGTGTACATGTTTCCCCACACCCATCCTTACATTCAAGGGAAAATACAAGAAATATCACTCACACAGAGCTCACTTATTACAAGATCGAACAGGAATAAATCATCCATTATTATTACAATACACAATGAAAATTAAACACAACAAAAATAAATGCTAAAAATTCATTATGTGGCCCCTTCACTTGCAGCTAGTGAGAGGTTAACCTCCTTACTCCATCATGTCTTTTCTTAGCTCGGAAAAATGTTGTTTTGAAGCTTAGTTTGAAAATTCCCCCTCAATGTTGACTCGTAGTTGCGTAAAGGTGATAATACATATGTAAGGATTTTTTTATATTTTCAAAAACTTTTGACTCACACAACAATAACTTTATGACAAGGAAAATATAAAAATGTGTTGACAACATAAAATCTTAAATTTTTATATAAATTACTAGTTAAAATTTGGCTAATAGACCAAAAATACAATATTTTAAATGGCATACTAAAAATAACACATGAAAAATGACTTTAATTCACATTAAAATATAATAACAAACTTAATTTTTTTTTCACTTTATTTCATTTCCACTTTACACATGGATGTCATAACTAAAATAACTAATTTACTTAATAATAAAGCACATAAAACTACTATACCACATATAATATAATGAAAAACTAAAGATTATAAACAAAAAAAAATACATTGACTCATAATTAACAAAATGAGAAAAGACTTAAAGTTAACACGACTTACTAAAAAAATGAAAAAGCTATTTGGACTATATCCAAACTACTACTACAAAAAAACAAACAAACTACAAACTACAAACTTACATTTTTGGACATATTAGAAAATAAAAACAACCACGACTTTGAAAAGTCATCCATGGATCAAACATAATACATGGAAGATCACGGTAAAGATGAAAAATCTATGATGAAAGCATGAAGACTCCAACAATATTGTCAAACGATATTATTAGATCCACGTCTAGGATAACAAGGAGAAAACTATCACACTAAACTGAAAAGATAAATGATTGAGAATAGAATTTTGGGTTTGATTTCTACTTCAAAAAAATTTTCATTATATGCACCAACACATATTAAACATCAATCACGTACTCAATTCACTTTATGCAAGCATCAACATCTGGAACATAATGTATGAGAAGTCAATCAATACTCGAATGGATGGATGGATGATCGGGGGACAAAAATAGTCAACACTCAGTCCTTAAGGTGGAAAACCTTCAACACACGTCTATCTCGGTAGAATATGACTATTCTACAATGCATGTAGTAATAACAAGAAGGGCATTAATGATTATTTTCTCCCATAAAAATTTTGACTCTCATTTTGGACAGCTGCTTTCTCGATACCAAACATTATTTCTAGTTTTGATTTTTACAAATTTAACATCGAATACTTCACAATAAATCAAAACACTTTCTATTATAATTGTTTCAGGATTACAATTACATTGATGGAGAATACATTTTATAATGTTTGAGCTCCTATAAAGGTGGAGTCAAACTTCATCTTCAATCCTTTCTCCTAGTATCTCTCTCATCCCTCATTTTTCTCTTTTAATCCCCTAGATATCTCACAAACATTATCTACGCGAGTTATGCATTACAACTATTTACACACTCATGTATTATTTAAATATTAAATAATACTTATATTCTAATACACTAATGTTAACAATATGAGCATGATTTTCCTAACATTCACCCCCTTAGTGTGAACATGGGTGAGTTCTATCTAGTACTGCTCATGTTCTACAATCCAATGGTTTCAAAGAGTACCATCATCTCCAATAGTTTTCTATTGGCCATTAACCACTATGTATGTGGTTTTGAAGAGATTCACAAACTCCCAAATTGGTTTTCTAGTGGATGACCAACCAATCCATAACAAAGTGTACATGTTTCCCCACACCCATCCTTACATTCAAGGAAAATACAAGAAATATCGCTCATGCAGAGCTCACTTATTACAAGATCAACAGAATAAATCATGGGTTATTATTACAATACACAATGAAAATTAAACACAACAAAAATAAATGGCACAAATTCATTGTGTGGTCCCTTCGCTTGCTAGTGATCGGTGAGAGGTTAACCTCCTTCCTCCATCATGTCTTTGCTTAACTCATAAAAATGTTGTTTTGAAGCTTAGTTTGAAAATGCCCCCTCAATGTTGACTCGGAGGTGCGTAAAGGCGATAATACATCTGTAAGGATTTTTTTATATTTTGAAAAACTTTTACTCACACAAAAATAACTTTATGACAAGGAAAATATAAAAATGTGTTGACAACATAAAATCTTAAATTTTTATATAATTTACTAGTTAAAATTTGGCTAATAGACCAAAAAATACAATATTTTAAATGGCATCCTAAAAATAACACATAAAAAAATGAGTTTAATTCACATTAAAAATATAATAAAAACTTAAACAAAAAAAAATTCACTTTATTTTATTTGCACTTTGTACATGGATGTCATAACTAAAATAACTAATTTACTTAATAACAAAGAACATAAAACTACTATACCACATATAATGAAAAACTAAAGTTTATAAACAAAAATAAAAAAAAAAACATTACCATTGACTTATAATAAACAAAATTAAAAAGTCTTAAAATTATCATGACTTACTAAAAATGAAAAAGTTATTTTGACTATATCCAAACTACTACTACTACTAAAAAAAAAAATAACAAACTACAAACTTACTTTTTCGATGATTTAAAATATAAAAAAACAACCATGAATTTGAAAAATCATCCATGGATAAAAAATAATGCATGAAATATCGTGGTACATATGAACAATCTCGATGAAAGCATGAAGACTCCAACAAGATTTTCAAATGAGATTATTAGAATCCATGTCTAGGATAACAATGAGCAAAAATATCACACTTTAGAATCCGAAAAGATAAATGATTGAGAATAGAATTTTGAGGTTTTACTTGACCACTTCTCCACAACTTTCTTGGTTATATGAACAAACACATATTAAACTACAATCATGTACTTAATTCTCTTTATACGAAGCATCAACATGTGGAACATAATGTATGAGACGTCATTCAATACTCAAATGGATGGATGGATGCGTGATGAGGAGACAAAAATAGTTAACACTCAAGTCCTTAAGGTGGAAAACCTTCAACACATGTCTATCTACTAAATTACTTCTATTCTACAATGCATGCAATAATAGCAAACATGACATTAATGATTATTTTCTCTCATAAAACTTTTGACTCTCATTTTTGATAGTCTGCTCCGATACCGATATTATTTTTAGTTTTCATTTTTATAGATTTAACATTGAATACTTCACAATAAATCAAAACACTTTCTATTAAATTGTTTCGGGATTACAATTACATTGATGGAGAATACATTTTATAATGTTTGAGATCCTAAAAAGGTGGATTCAAACTTCATCTTCAATCCTATATCCTAGTATCTCTCACATCCCTCATTTTTTCTATCAATCCCCTAGATATCTCACACACATTTATCTACGTGAGTTGTGCATTATAACTCTTTGCACACTCATGTATTATTTAAATATTAAATAATACTTATATTCTAATACACTAATGTTCACACTATGAACATGATTTTCCTAACATGCACTACATTACGGACCCCATGTAATTCTGTGTGTGTGTGTGTGTGTGTGTGTGTGTGTGTGTGTGTGTAGATGAAATATCCCCAAATGTATCCTTGGAACAAATATAAAATTTTCCCACTCAATACAATAGAAAAATACAATGGCAAAAATATAAACTTCTAAAGCTAGGGAAAACATGATCGATTTCAGCCAAAACACACCCAAAGTCGAGGATACAATTATTTTTATTCCCGAACCCTAGAACAACCTGGAGAATTTATGGCAAAAATCAGATTTTACAACAACTAGAAGATAATTTAAATCTAAAACCCTAACTACTGCAATATTCAAGATAGCATAACTTTCTCTACATAACTCCAATGTAGGCAAATGACATATGCCCAAACTTGAAAAAAATACAAGGAACAAGATGATTTAAATCAAATTATAACAAGAATACCAAACATGTAGATATGGCCCTCCTACTATTTCAGACCACACATTTAGGGATTCAAATGAGCTTCAAAATAATTTTCTCTATCCCATATGCTTGCCTATATTTTTAGGAGCTCATATAAGAATCAAAAATTTTGATGCCAAATCAACTAACAAATCAGATCTGAAATCTGATTATAAAATTGTAAAAACCCTTTGAAAAAATCATGAAACTAATTGGCTTATTTCCTAAAAATATGTAGATTATTTAGCAATTAAAATAAGATATAAATACCTCCAAAATAAAGCCAAATCTTCCCTAACTGGGTTGATCCAAAAGAAGATGAACTCGCTTCAATTTTATTCCTCAAATGCCTTCAAATACACTCTTGAAATGACTAAAAATAACACTCAAAATATGATTACAATCAATGTGAATTTCTAAATGAAAAACCCTCATAACTCTTGGGGTTTTCATCCATAAGATAATAAATTACTAAGGGATTTCGTCCTTAGAATTTATTTGCAAAAGATGAAGCTCAATATAAAGGAAAATGGCATAAAATATTTTTGGATGATGGAAGAGGCAAGTCAACTTCCCTTTTAAAGGAAAAGGGCCAAAAACAACCTCCGAACCAGCCAATGAAATTACATACTCATTCTTAGACCAGTCACATTTTCTAGGAAGGACCATTGACACACTTTACTAAAATATTCACTCCTAGAGCTGGTTGCATTTTTCCATACAAGGAATGAAAAACATAAATAATATTTTATCCTTCCTAACTTTATTATCCCTCTTTTTCCCAAGTCATCATTGACCCTTCTAGGAAGAATATAATAACCCCTTTACATAATATTCATCCCTCGTATTGACCATATGGATTATTATTTATTTTTATTAAGCCAAAAAATCAATATAAGTGCTTTAATAATTTTATTTTATTTATAGAACTTTATAATAATTTATCGTGACCTTATATTTTTCCTTTGTATGTTAGGTTGACAAAATAGGCCAAAGGTATTTTATTGGGAAAAGGGGATACTATAGTAGAATTGTGTCCTACGTGGCTCTTGTGTGTGTTGCACTTGATAGTGAACAATAGCTAGATGTAGAAGATGTGTGCATGGAAAAATTAACTTCCCTCCTATGAAGTGTATGTAGAAGAATGTAGTCACTTGTCCTCTTGTGTGAAGATAAATGGATAGTTGAATGATCTTAGAATGCTCTTGGATGTAACCTTAGGTGATGATATCTAATGCTTAGTGCTTAGTTCTTTATTATGATCACATATCTTTAAATTCATATGACTTCCTTGTTTAAATTTCGTAATTAACCACTAAAGGCTTACTAGTAAAAGCAAGATGCCCAAACAGCTAGAAAAGACCCAAAAGATTTGAGTTAAGTAAAAAGAGGTCGGGGTGCATGGACACTAACGTCTGGCCGGGTGCTTATGTCGAGTGAGAAATGATGAAGTATGAACAAATAGACTGGGAAATAAGGAGTGTAAAACCAAAAGAGAAAACAAAAAGCAAGCAAAGATGGCCAAAGATAATGATCAATTAGTACTTTTCTCACTTAGGAATCATATGAATAATAGTATGTGATTAGGACTAGATAGATACCCAAAGTGCATGATTTAGTGTCTACATTTGACCACAATTTATGTTGTTGAGAAAATACTTGATAACATAAAGTAGATAAGAGATGCATACTTGATAACCTTGTAGATTGATGGCGAAAAGTGTGTCGAGAGACAAGAAAAATGTGGAGTGATAAAAATATGAAGCATGGATGCTAGAGAAGAGGAAGTGAAAAGTGATGATGACCCTAGGGGTGAAAGTGTATGTGTAAATGTCACATTGTACATGTTGTTGATGTTTCTTGATGTGTGATTGATGTGACTACTGCTTCCTATAAGGATGGACCTGCAAAAGAGAAGAATGAACAAGTAGTCAAATACGTGTATATGATCAAAATGTGTAAAAATATGCAAGAAAGAATGTAAAAATGTGAAAAGGAACATGTGCACCTGATCTATGATGAGTGAAAGAGATAAAAAGGATCTTGAAGATGATGTAGAAGAACAATTTTTTTGGGCGATCTCACACTAGTTGCACTCGAGTGCGATTTTTTTGGATGTTCTCACTCCAAATTTATTCCAAGTATGGAAGAAGTGTAGGGAGAAAAGTATAGTGTTATTATATAATATTTTACCTCTTCCCAAAGTGTAAAAAAAACTACAGATGGTTTTAAAAATATGATCCAGTTCGATCCAACGTAAAAGTAGAAAAGAAGGTGTAATACATTCATGCCGAGTGCTGAAGGATTGTATATCATGTAAAATCCACCATGTAAACTTCTGAAAACTATTTTGAAATGAAAAATGTTGTGTAACTTACCCTAGTCACAAGCATCCAGGAAGGATCAGGGGCACTTAAGCACTATTGTCTGTGTCTTGGCATTGGTGTTTGTGCTATACTAAACACCCAAGTTAGGTTCTAGGATGTTCTTGATACTGAATGTTGTGTTGACTGTGAACTGAGTTATGATGTACTGTGTATGTAGAAAATTTTATGGGGTGAATGATTCATTCTAATGGATTCCCCCCTTGTTTGGGGTGCATGCGATGCACTTGAGGAGTATGTGGCCCAAAGGAGGACCAACCGCTGAACTAAAATTGATGCCATGCAGGGGGAAGGAATATTATTGGTGAATACCAAGGAACATGCAAACAAAGTGGTTAGAAACAAGTGTTAGTGAAAAAAGACCTAAACACGTGTAGAAGATAATATGTACGCTAGCAAGCAAGAAGACGTTGTGTAAGCTTTCAAGTAAGAAGAAATACACAAGAAGAGAATGTAGACAATGAAAAATGAGTTTCAAACATTGAACATCACTCACGATGTGACAAGACAAGTGAGGTCAAAGTAGCCAAAATCATGCAAGTAGTGAAAAAGAAATACATAGGGAAAATCCTATAAATAATGGCATACAAACACAGATATAATAACAAGCAAAGAAATAGACAACCATGATAAAAAATAGACTCTGAAGGAAAATGCTACACATGAAGCACCCGTTAGCATGTTAGAGAGATAAAATGTATGTAAAAATTTGTATAATCTAATATATTAGTGTGTTAGTGATAAATTTAAGTAGTATAAATCGAAACAATAACACTTGTGATGTGTACGAAAGTGGATGCCCTCAGGATCCACTATGGGACTTGTAATAGGTACTATGCCAAACATCCATGCTTTGTTTGTATCAATCTATGTAAATTATGTGATCACAACTAGAAGGAAAGTGAACACATATGTGTACATAGAAAATATAATGACATATAATGTATTTTTCTAGCATGTGTAAAAGTGTACATGTAAGCATAAGTAAGAAAGAGTAAATGCGACCAAGATATACAATATGTTGTGGATGAGTGAGATGAAATGGAATGCAAAGAAAGTGTGATAGGATCCATGTTCCCCTGAGTGGACATGTATGAGTATGCATGTGATGAGGTTCATTTATACATGCCCCCTTAATAGTTGAGGATGAATCATAAAACAAGAGTACATAATCACGAAATGTTTTGAATTGTGCGCTAGAAAGAGATGATTGTCAAAGCATAGAGCATAGAGAGTGTGTGAGTGCATGAGTGAGTGTGGTGTGTTGGAATAAAAATAGGGAATGAGAGGGAGGGGGTGAATATTTCCTTATAAATTAAATTTCAATTTTAGATCACTCACATAAACCATTAATCAATTATCCATTCATTAATGTGTGCACAACAACATACAACATTCATTCTATAAACCATGAGCAAGATAAGTAATACCATAACATAAGATGTAAGTGGGAAACCCTCAAGGGGAAGAACCCACTGAAATTTTTTTATGATATTACACAAAAAAATACTCAAGTGAATATTACACATCACAAGATATTTCTTTAGTGAGACACCAACCCACAAGGAGCACCAACCCCTAAACCCTTGTTGATATTACACATAAAAAGAGAATTATATGAATATGACACATCACAAAATATTTTGATGAAGTATGAATACTAAAAATATTCTCGATACCACAGTGATAGTGATCCAAATATTCAGCTCCAAACTCTTCCAAACCCTTGCTCAAACCCTAGGTCTTCAAACTTGCACAATCTAGCTCTTTCTTCACTTCTCAAAGCTTCAAAATCTTGCACACATGCTTGCCATAAATATTAAAAATGTAACACAATTGATATGATCTAAATTCATGCTCATATACCTAAAAGTATATCACCTAGGTCACACTTCTTGTACACACACACACACACACACACACACACACACACACACACACACACACACACACACACACACACACACACACACACACACACACACACACACACACACACACACACACACACACACACACACACACACACACACACACACACACACACACACACACACACACACCTCACACTCAACTAGCTCCAAAAAGCACCTAAAATAATGATTTTATAATCTTCTTTCCATTTCAAATTCAAAAAAACTTTTTCCATCCTTTGGATCACCCCATGCATCATAAAAACATCCCAAATTCAAAATATAACAGTCACAAGTTACCCAAGTAGGTCGGCCTAGCCAAAATCATCATTACATGCTCCAAAAAGACTCAAATCCCCATGAGCATAAAGATAAAAATGCCCTAACATCAAAACCATACTTTTTCATGACCCATAAATAACCAAACATGTTTAAATTAACATTTAAACATCATAAATGGTCACAATTTATCTCAAACAATCAGAATATTTCATTTAATGGGACCACTTGTTCTTTGTTCTTCTCAAAACAATTGTTTCCTACACCCTTCAGGACCCTGAAAACATATTTATGCCACTAGATCACTCCAAAACATCCAAAATATGTCATGTGACCACTAAATGGAAATTTAATAACCTTTATAACACTTCTAAACAAGTTATAAGTCATGAAATAATCACATGATCAAACCTCAGCCACTTTTGTCTTCACCAAATAAACTTGCCCAAAATGTTGTTTTCAATGATTAGCTAGTTAGTACCTTTCTAGGAATAATAAATACATATAAAAGGATTAATTGGAAAAAAAAATCATCCCTATGCACATTATAGGTGATAAAAAGCATCACCTAATCCATCTCATGCTCTAATAAAATCAAAACATCCATCAAATCTTGTTCATCTGCGCATTAGCAAAAATCTTCTTGTCCAAAAATTGACTTCGAAACCATAGAAAAATCATCATCATGATACAAACTTATATAAATATAAATATATCTTGAATACTATTTCCAAAACAACTTGAATCACATCCTAACTCCATTTGTAGCTCTTGTTATACTCACTTCATTGAAAATACTTTTCAACCTAAATGGAGCTCATTTAACCATGTAACTACATCAATATGTCCTAAAAACTATTTTAAAATAAATAACAAATCACATACATCACAAAATTCCAATTTATCTTGTAACTCTTTTGGAAAACCTTGTTCCAAAACACTATTCTTCATAAATTGACTTGTTTGAGTGGGGCCCACTCATCACCATGAAATATACCATACCTTTATGGAAATATAATGGAGTCCTCTACATGTTACAATCATCATCCATGTACTAGGAAGAAAAAATTTCCACTTAGGAAACAATTCTTCCATACCGCTTTCAAGCTAGGGTTTTAAACTCATAAATAGTTGTTTACCTTCTTAACATTTGTTCATAAAAATGTGACAATGAAATTACCTCATTATTTTTGTGAAACCTTATAGAATAAATGTAGAAAAATCCCTAAAATAAAAAATTTCCATGCAAAACACAATTTAGGATGAGCATCAAAGTTCCAATTCAAGCTAGAAATGGCCTTGTTCTTAACCATGTCTCACTAAAACTGACATAACTTGAAAATTCACATCCTAACATCCTAAATTTTTCTCAAATAACCATGAAACATCATACTAACATCTTAAATCATCATAATGTTATCACGATCTCTCAAAAATCTCTAGGAACTAAGACTTACATATCTACCCCTTAGGGTGTTACATCGTAGAAGCTAGGGTCAATTGAAATAACACAATAACTCATCATTAAATAACTAAAAATGGTCCAAAAATATTTGTTACACCATAATAATCCTACATACATACATCAATGAGCTCATGTAGCTCCAAATCTCATCCTCATACCTCCTAACATCCATACTTGCTTTAAATGAGCACCTAAAACATAGTCAATCACCTATATCTATACCCTACATTAATGTGAATGCCCAAAAACTCTCCAAACCTGATATCCATCATGCCAAAATTCTTCTCAAGTACCAAGAAGCTCATACCACCATACAACATCACCTAGGTACCTGAATGGGCTTGTAAGAGTAAGCAATCCTCACCGAATCTCCTTATGTCATCAAGTACACATCTGAACCATCATGTAAACATCATCCAAAACATCATCTGACCCTACTCCATCATCCAATTTTTCATTAATGTGGTTTTGCATCAATGACAACACTTATAAGACCACATGCTAATAATCTCCCCTTTGTCATTAATGGAAAAATACTTGAAATTCTCCCCCTTTTTACATTAATGAAAAATGTATACCTGTAACAACATATAATTCATCTTCCAAAACTTCATAACATCATTATTTGGTTATAAACATCAACCAAAGATCTCAATCAAGCTCAAGAACCTTGAGATTTCACACAAAAACTTGATTTTCCTTATTTTGTAATCATGTAACCACCATGCTTCCCCTGGGCCAAGCATATACACCATCTAAATACATCAAGAAAGCATAATTTTTCCCTTCTTGTAGCCAAATCACCAATTTTCACCTTGAGGCATGCACAACTAGTCATTTTTACCTCAACATTGTTTTTGGTCTTCATGAAACTACTGTAATTGAGCACTATATGGATGACCACACCATAGACATGCCAATAATGATGTATGAAAAATGAAACAATATTTTCTCCTTCATTCATGAACTTTCATAGCTTCTTTATACATAATTATAGTTTTTCATATCATACTTGTCATCAAACTGATTCAAGGGACTTATATCCCTAAATAAGCATCTCGGTGCATCTAGAACCAACTTTGACATGCTAAAACATGCCAATCATACTTTGACTCAACATACCATCACTCCCACTAGACTCAAGACCACTATCTCTAGTAGACAAGCTCAATTTTAAGCATCTTACCTTGCTATCTTGGCTATAAATCACCTTGAACACTTTTTCCCTTGCCACTGAAGTTCCATTTCAGTTCATAATAACCATAATTGGATGAAAACATGCATTCAAGAGTCAAAACCACTGTGTTGACATCCACTACATACCTCAAATGCCTTAAAAACTTCATATTACCATCTAGAAGTAGTCTTACTTGACCCCCTATCATGAATGGATTTTGTATCCCCGATATCATACATAACTTTATATAACTATAGAGACAACATTTCATAGTGTAGAATATTGATAACCAACAACCTTTAGCTGTAAAATATCGTAAACTATCCAAGAAATGGCTTACAAATGCATGAGATCACATGTAGTACCATTAAGGAGTAAAGAGTGTACTCCCTATTATAAATATCCCCTTACACTCCAAGCATTATTTTTATCTTCATATTACACAATACCATTATCTTTGAATGGGAGTAATCTATGAGACATCTTTTGATACTTAAAAAAATTGACATACCTAGTGAACTATCTTCTCCACTAAAGTATCATCTTATGTAACCTTAATAAACATTTAATACATTGAATCTTCTTCAAGAGTGATAACCAAAAAACTAGAACAACACCTACAGAGACATGTAGGTTGCAAGTTTGAGGAAAGAATCCTCATATAAAATTAAATCACTTTCACTAGACACCTATTAGCAACATGGATGAAAATTATGATATATGCCTTATAGATCATCCTAAAACATATCATTATGACATGGATTATTTTTACCATCACAACATACCTAAGATTATATGATAATCTACCTCTTGTATGTATTGTACATGTAGTGAACTCATTCATCATCTTTGAGTTCACATACTCATTGTATTAAAAATTTTAGACTCAACCATCCTGTCACATCCATGAACTATTTCTAGAGAAACAAGATAACCTCAATAACATCTCCATATACCTTTTACTAGTATATGTTTACATGCTCTACCATTTAGCAAACATACACCAATCTTGTAGCTTAATATTCTTACTCGCAAAGAAACCTAAAAGTTACCAAGGAAAATTTCATACATGACTCTTCACACCACCCTATATACCATCTTCATAATATCTCAAACCTATAAAAATGCAAAAATCCAATGCTCATACCTGTATGAGCTCACTTCTAGTATGTGTCCACTATAACCTATAACCTTCAACTTTCATTCATCAATGTTGTTATAAAACACTCATACAACCTATCACAAGGATATTTCAAGTTTGAATGATATGAATAATGGGAATACAGCATCTAAGAATCATTACACCATTTCAAATTCATTTTATTTATATGCAAATATGTGAGGTATAATAACTTGGTAACACATAGGCCCATGTTAGACCAACCACTATATTTGAAACATACAATATTACTTAGATATAGACATGCCATATCTTGTCCTTGTCAATCATCAATATTATATTAATATACTTCACATTCTTATACATGACATAATAACTTCTAAGACACATCAAAAATTTCACAATACCTTCTTCTCATCAAAAAATTGCATACACAGTCTACCGGTGCTTCTAACATTTCGAGCACATCTAATTTTCAAAGAACTCATCTTCACATAGAAACCATACTAGAATTAGACACCCATTTATCCATTTGTTTGATCCATTATATTTTTATCATCCTCTTCAGAGAAACATACCTAATTTGCACATTCTTCCCTTAGTAATTAGGTCTCTTTACTACAAAAATCGTCAAGCTAAACACCGTCACTAATTCCAAAAATGTAGACACTCTTAAGACCTCAAACTACTTGAGTCTTGTATATCCATTATTGTAGATGATTTGAACAAAAATTTGTCCTTATAACCCATAATTAAGACCTTCAAACCTCACTTTCCATCTATACCGCTCACTTTGTGTACTGTGAAAAACCAGTCTAGGTAGAGAACCTTCAAAAATGTGTAAATTTTTCTTTCAATTGTAGACACCAAAATTCAGTATTGCTACAATGGTTGCACACATTATATTATTTTACCATGATCACCTATCTACCCCCACCTTTTATTTTAATTCATATTATTGTTAACATTCTCATCTTATCCTATCTATTTTAATTTATTATTAATCTTCATCAATTATCCCCTAATCCTCATCTCATTATCTAATTAATCTTAATTATTCCTAATTTCCCTTCTCTAGGTTGTTTATCACCCATAAACCCCTAGTTCCTAATCCCTAATATTTTTCTAGCTTTTATTTAATCCATTCTTATCCCCACCTAACCCTATCACTTCCCTAAGAAACCCTAACCTTCCTAAATGCTTTAAAGCACTTATCCCAATCCATAAAAGCCCCATCTCTCAAGTAAATCATCCTTTCACCTCCTAAATGGATGGTTCCCCATAGTTGGCAGTGACCCACCCGGGTTGTCATCAAACCTATAAGGACACATTTACCTCTCCTCCCAAAGGGAGGCATAATTATAATTCTCTTACATTTTTGTGATCCTATCTTCGAGCTTGATATTTCTTGCAGCTTGTTACAATCTTCTTGGAGTCCCTTGGAGCTTATTTACATCACTTGTGGAGACTTTGGGAGTTTATCTTGATCTTATATTGGTTTATGTTATCATTTCTTATCATTACCATTATTTTTTAGTCACTAATGTTTTATAGGTCCAATTTCCATCAAAGTTTCAGATCTAGCTTCTTCTCTCAGTCATTCTATTTTTAGGTTGTCCATCCAACCCATCCATCCTTGGCCTTGTTTAGGACTTCCCAGGTCGCCATCGACCCAGCCTGTTCTATCACCTTTTTTACCTCCAGGGTCCTCATTAGTGTGCTTCCTTGTTCGAGTTACCATTTTTAGTCCTCATATTTTTCACTTTACTTCTCTATCAATCCAAATCAATTTTGTTTGTCTCCATTCACTTTATAACTCAACCAAGTCACCATCAACACATATCCTGCTAGCCATATAATCCATCTAAATCCTTATCTTCTTACATCATGTGTGTTTCTATGTCTTAGACCTTCCTTTGAAGGGTGTTGTTAGTGCTTATAGGTCTCTTTCATCATCCTATTAGAATTAAATCCCTCCCGATCTGTATTTTGGGTTGCTTTATTATTATCTTTCTACTCGGGTTGACATTGAACTTCCCTCTCCAAATTGGTTACCATCAACCTAGCCGGGTAACATTTACTTTGTCCCTGACTTAGATTAAATCTTCACTTTTTATCCATTTTTGTAATTTCTAGATTTTGTTTAGCTTTAGTTTCTGCATGTTATTCAGTCCTTTACCATTGATTTTATCATATTTTATCAAATACGGGGGTAGAAATATGCATAAGGATGTTAAATATTCTTAGAAATGACTTCATTAGGAAACCCCCCCATCTACCATCTAATCCATTTTCTTTTAGTTATCTTTGTTGTGTAGGTTCATCAAATTTGTAGCGAGGAAATCTACTTTGTGCCCATCCTTTTATCACTATCTTCTTCCAAGGTACCTTAAACCCTTGCATCTTTGAAGTTTTTTGGTTTTCTTTAGTATCTATTTCACTAATCTGGACAAGAAAGATAAAATTTGGTCAAAATTATAGTACTCCTAGTGGGACCACCCTTTTAGGTGAGTCTCTTGCACTTCATTTCATTTTATTTTCCATATTTCTTGTATTTTCCACTAACATTGCAGGTAGAGGCTTTGCTTTTGCTTGTTCATGTTGGGATTTTGGATTTATTTAATTTTTCTTTTCATTTGCTTCGTCTTGAATATTAGATAAAAAGGAAAAGCGCTCTCAAGGTATTCTCCTTTTTGCATCGCATTTTCCCTTCCTTGTCTGTTTCTTCTCATTGAAATTCCACATTTATTTTTGGGCTTAAAAAGAACCTCTTGCATCCTTTCTTGTAAATCTAGAATAAGTAGGGGTTTAATTGGTTGCATCTCACATTCTATCGACACAACCAAATTCACACATTATTCCACAGATCGAGACATTTCCTACTAGGTGTACTGATTGGGATTTCATCACCCAATAAGAAAGTCATCGTGATGTTCTAACCATGTTATAAATCTTGCCTGATTTGGTCCTCATGTACCTTTGGGTATATAGAGGAATCCCCATTCAAAACCACCCAAACCTAACCTTATATTTCCATTTCTTAGGTACCTTCGTTATCCATTTCCCCTTTTCTTTTTCACATCATTTTAATTAATCAAGATAAAGAAAACATTGCATGCTTGAATTGTTTTTCTTAAATCAATGTAGCTGTTTTTTCATGCCCATTATCACATGATCTTTAGCTAAGAAAATGGAACAAAATATTGCATCAAAAAATCCCATCATGTCATCCCAATCAACTTCCACTATGGCCATTGGCTCATCCATGCCTATGGTTACCTCTTCCATGGTCACCCAACATTTGATCATCAATGTTCCTCATCAAGGACCTCTTATTCAAACCACCACCTATGATGAAACCAATCCTTTCTTGCATCATCAATCCATCCCATCTAGGCCAGCTTCTCCTCCATCCACTGCATTGGTTGAAGCTTTTGGACCTCTCATTATCCCTTGTGGTAGTCTAGAGTTACAAGATCTCCTCGATGCTAATACCATATCCCTCCATAATAACCTTCTTAGGAAGTCAACCCAAATTCCTATTAATAGGCACCTCTCCAAAATTCAATGGCTATCATTCCAACCCCAAAACAACCCAATTTATCTCTTCACAACTTGTAGTGTTTTTCCCTCGAGCCATGAATGAGCTTGCTATCGCCCAACATGAGCTTGATCCATCCTCTTCTACCAATCCTCCACCTCATCAAACCACCCAAATAATCACACCCATCCCTCCTAATCTACCTCCAATCAACACAACTATCACCACTTCCATTCCTATCACCTCTTTGGCCACTATCATCACTAGTGTCCCCATTCAATCCTTTCCCATCATATCCGAACAACATAGTCAATATTTACCTATCACATCCCACATTCATGAAAATTTCATCACTTCCCAACCTCCTCTTATGAGTGCTTCTCATTACATAGTGTCTAATCCACCTCCTCAACAATTTCAACCCATCAACACTCATATCCCCACTCATCATATGCCTCAACAACCAACCCAATCTCAACAATCACATTACATCCCCATTTCTCAACATCAACTATTGCAACAACCCATCCAATCTCAACTAATGACATAGATCCATCCTCATGAAGAAATTCCTCAAACATGGTAAAATTGGATTGCTACATTCCTAAACTAGCCCTTTGTAGTCACAAAATCATGCACTTATTATTACATTTATACTGCTAAGTATGTTTTTTTATATATGGATATTGCGTAAGAAAATTATTCATCGATGACTCATCCCCTAGTCATGTCATCAGTTAGTTGGTCATCATCATCATTTGTCTAGCATGGTCATCAGTTGTTTACATAGTTCTAGTAATCCCTAAGGGAGTCTTAGGTGTTGTTATTTGGTCATTTGTCATCTCTAGTCTTTGACTAGGGTGCCTAGGGTAGAATTGGGGTACCTATGGGTGCCCCAGTCATTATTTTGGGTGCCCTAGTCCTGACAACACTTGTGTCTAATTTAGATTTTCAAGGTCGGTCTTTGTAATTTTCCCTCTCATTCCCCTAGGTACTAGTCGACATGTCGGGTTATTAGTGTCAAAATTTTAGCAAAATATACCTATATAAACATAACATACCTATTATCTTATGGGTGGAATATCTACTATCAAGGGATAGCTATCTATGAAGGCACAAGACTCTGCATTTGGGCATCATTACATCACACACACTACATAGGAAGGGTTGTATTCATTTTCTTCCATCCACTATTTACATTTTACATCTAGCTATTTCCCCTATCTCTACGTCATTGACGCTAGGGAACCCTAGGCACACAATTACGCACATAAGAACACAAAAATACATTAGGTTTGGAATGTAGTGTAATGCTTAGTTGTAAATCCACCGTTATGGCAGCTAAGGTCAGTCTGAACCCTTCATATGCATCTTTATTTTTAGGGATTTGATGCTTTATATGGGGTTTATAGGTATATATTCATTACAAGTTTATGAAATCATCAACGAAGTTACTATGACAATCATGCGACAAAGATTGAGATATTGTGAAGATCTAGCGACATTTCCAAATTTAGGTCTTGAGTGTTTTTGCAGACTAGAGCACCCATATTACAGATTAGGGAGCCCACAGGTGCCTTGATCCTCTTCCAGGTGCCCCAATCCGATTGAATCTTTAGCTAATGCAATTTCCTTGGTTGTACAGGTCATACTCTACTTCATCTTCACATCATCTTGTTCGGTTTAAATCATAGCGAGGTAATTCATTTTCAGGTTATTATCTTATCCCTCTTATTTCAATTATTTTATTTCATTTAAATATCAAATAAAATTAGTTAGCTTCTAGATTTTAGTTTATACTATTTATTTACTTGTTATACTATTTAGATTAACTCCTAAAATCCATATTTTAGTTAATCATTTTGGTGAATGCATACTTTAGAATATTTTTCCCTAGGATCCGCTTCAAACCCTAATGGCTAAGGATAGTTCATCTTCTTTGCCCGTCATGTCTCATTTTAGTGTTAACCCTATCTATGATGAGGCTGCCATTGTTGATCTCATGTCTCTCTATGGTAATCCTACTCCTATGCCAGATTATATCAAACAATAAATTCTAGATGGTCAACAATATGTGCCTACTTGTTTTGAAGATTCTCCCATTGGCATTATTATTGTTGAGGATTTGATAACCTTCACTCATTTTATACCATGTTATCAACTACTTGCGATCCTCCTTTTAATCTTTCTAAGGAAACTTTAGATGATTCTCTTATCGATTACTTGTTTGGCATTGACAATCTCTCACATGTGCATATTGATTCTTATCCTAGTCGAAATTGCTATAGTTCCTTCTCATGACTCTCCTACTTGATATATTTCTTCTCATGATACATCTCATACTATATTGTATACTTCTTCATATTATGTTGATGATTTTATTGATATCATCCTTAGCAAATTTTCATTTCTAAGTCTCTATCTGATACTGATGAGGTGATTGATAGCCATGGTTCTCCTTATTTTCATACTGCCGAGTGTGAATATCCTATTCCATCATTTTATTCTCCTAAGATTACATCTAGCACTATGCATGAGTCGAGATCCATCTATCATATATTCTTCTCCTATTGTTTCATATCCTCTTATTAAATCATCTACACCCATTCATTTTCTTCTCATATAGATGTATTTACATCGGTCACCTCACCTATTAGGGATTCTTTCGATGCTAGTCCTACTACTTCTATGGATATTCCATCTATATAATCTATTATAGCTTCTTCGACACCTATTCCTAGTATACTTTTAGCATCAAAATCTCTTTTATCATCTCTTGATATTCCTATGATCACTCACAATGGAAAATTAAAACCTCTTAATACGTTGTTGCCATCTTCCACTATTCCTTCATAGGTCAATTACAATCTCAAGTTCAATCTCTTACTCTAGAAAGTAGGGCTTACTATGCTTCTATTGATAATGAATCATTACATGACAACCCTCTCCTTAAGAAGAATCATAATTCTACATTTCCTAAGGATTTTATCATGCCTACATTCACATGTTGTGATGGTACGGGTGACCCTCATGATCATCTTCTACATTATTGCATGCTTATGACCTCTTATTCTAATAATAGGTTATTATTTAAGGCTTTTCAATATAGTATTATTGACGAGGCATTACAATGGTACACTCATCTTCTATTTTGGTCCATTAGTACTTTTTATGACATGGAGGATGTTTTCCTCCATCGGTTTATCATCAACAACAACCCTAATGTTACTTATGACCACTTACGTACTTTATATCAGGGCTCATCCAAACCTATCAAATATTATATCTTATGGTTCAATGCTTGTATACATCAACTAATATTCCAACATATAGATCTTGATAAGTAATTCCTTTCATATCGTGGTTTATATTCATGCACTCAAACAAAGATTACAATATGATACATGTGAGCCATTCATTCTTATCTACTAAAAAGTCCTAGATCTAGAGCAAGATCTTCTTTCAGCAAATGTCATTGACCCTTGACATACATCTACACCTATTATATCTAATATTCCTCCTCCATTGAAAGTGGTTGAGATTCCTACACACTCTCTAACTTTTCCTCATAAGAAAAAAAAACAAGCTCAACCTAATCCACCACAACAACATACTTCTTCTCCTCCTCTAATGAAAGCTACTTCTCCTTCCACTCCATCTATTTCACATGAGCCATTGCATTTCTCCTATCATGTTAGACCTCATGATGTATTGTTTTCCTTACTTGAAAAGCACCTAATTCTCTTACCATCTAACCATCATCAAACACAAGCTATAACATCAGCATGGCTCTTTATTGTAATTATAATCAAAAAACATCCATAGACTGATTATCTTTCCCTTCATGATAGATTGCAAAAATTAGAGGATAAGGTCATCATATCCTTTGGATCTCGCTCATGTGAGAGATCAAATTCTCCTATACCTCATTAGAGAGTTTCTACTACAATTGATTCATCTCCTCCACTTGGTGCTCAAGCCATGGTACATCCATCACCATAGTTCATTACTCATGCACGCTCTCCACCGCGTCCATACACCACTTCATCTTCACATCCATCACATTCACTTCATCTCTCATCCATCTCATCCATTAAATTCATGCTATCCACCACATCACACTACTTCACATTGGATTCCACATCCCACCACCTTTGTGCATACCACCACAACTCCATATGACATTCAATTTAGTTCATACACTCATACTGATTTCATCCCACATGATTCCACCACTTTGCACTACCTTGGTCTTTGGTAGGTGATTACTATTACTTTACCCCTCGATGAGGCACTTGTGTTCTTACGGTTCTTACATGAATGTTGATGGTTTTCTCTAAGAACCTTTCATCACACGCTCTATCATTCATTTAGCACACCCAATCATTTCCTGATGATGCACTCTTTCTTTCTGGGGTTCATTCTTGACTGTTGAGGGGTCTTAATTAAATGAGCATAATAATCCATATGCCAGGGCATCTTTAATCCCCCATTTATCACACTAACATATTACGATTACATTACATTATCATGACACACATTCATCACAACACATTAGTTTGATCATCATACATCATCTCTTTTTACATTCATTCTACTATCATCATCATATTAACTATGTGTTACAAAATCCATTTAATAAACATTAACAATATACAAAAACATCACATATATCCCAATACTAATCACCCAATCATACACATCAATACATCAAAAAATAAGCTCATCATATATAAATCACATGTGTCCATACATATATAGTGAATAAAATCATCATTGGGGAAACACCCCTACATCATATACAATAATACTAATCACACCTCATCATCACTATTGCTCTCAGGTCTTTGTAAGAGCCCTAGACCTAGATGCATTGCCACTAACTCTGCGCCACTATTCGTAGCATCGATACCTTTCCCCTTACTTACGTAATAAGGTGTTCTTTGGATACTTTGCCATGAAAATTGAATTTGAAAATCCATGTATCAAGCAAATACATCTTGTGTTAAGGGACCACCACCCAATGCCTCTCGATCTCTTCAAGTCTCCTTGTGTGCCTCGTCCCTCTCACCTAGTAATATAGTCCACATTGTTGTTGTTATGGTTATTGGCTCAAATAAATGCGTATGCTCACCCGCTATATCATCCACTTGCTCAATTATCCCTCCACCAAGTACATTAGTAGACACATTCCATTTCAATGTGTGGATGGATGTGTCTGCTATCAGGGATCAATACGCATCACCTATAAAAAAATAACACAACTTAGATAACCATCACTATCACATAGGTAATCAACAAAACAAACAACATTGTTATATATAGATACTCACGCTTTACTACATAGCCGGTGCCACATTATTGGGGGCATGTGCTTCCCCTCTCCTACTCCTCCCTATGGTAACCCTAGTTACATCTAAAAACAATGGAAATAACCATACCCATCGATGAGCAACCCCCACTATGCACAATACTCCTCTGTGCAACCTGCATCGTCGAGGTCTATCTCCTCTATTGCAGCATCTAAATCATCTAGCCCGGGAGGTAATAGTTGCTCTGTTATGGGTCCTAGTATAGCTTCGGCCTTCCTAGGTGCTCTGATAGCTCTCAACCATATATATGGCTCTGGGGGCACATCTCGAGCCATACCAAACTATCGTGATAATATCTCCACCTACAAAAATCCTAGGTGACACTTGGGAATCGATCCTCTAACCAAATAATCCTCTGAATACACCGAAACTATAACACATCCTTGGGCCATCCTCAATAGTCTCGGTATGGCCTCTATACTGACTTCCTCGGTCCCCATCTTATTTATTAGTACCCTATAGGTATCTCATGTCCATCCTGCGACCATGAATATTAATCACCCTCCTCGCATATATCTTGCCTAACCCACTCTCCTCGTGGGACCCCCAAATGGTCTCAACATGACTATATGATCATAAGCCCATACACATAATAGTGTAGTGGATCCTATCCCACCACCATGCTCATCATGAGTAAATCGGTATAGATCTTTGTATAAGTGGGCTAACACACACCATGCCCATGTTTATAGTGATATCCTCCTCTATACTGCTGACATATATTGTGCATATTATACAAGATGCCTACACCTCCTCCCTTAATTGTGATAGATGAATAAATCACCATGGTAATGAAATTCTATACAAGCGCGAAACACCGGACCTCGAAATAACATCCAAGATGATATGGGCCTCAGTAGGTACTTGAGCCCATATAAAATATTGTCTCAAATCTTACATCTACTATTCCATATCCTCCGGTAGAATAATCTGTACTCTCTCTTTGACAACCGGAAACCACAGTATATGATACACATCCTCTAAAGTCACTGTCATCTCCCTTGTTGGCAACCAAAATGTGTAAGTATTTGCGCACCATCTCTCACATAGTGTAGTCAACATAGGCATATTGTGGGGCACATCCCCCATCCATAATATTTTCTATAGGCTAACATGATCCATCACATCCCATTCATAATCTAAAGGACAAGCCCAAGTAAAGTACTCAAATAATGCCCACCGTAGAACTCCCTCAAGTGAATATCCCTCTACACAACACAAAATGACAAAAACACAACATTAGAACACTACACAAATCTAAACACACTCGCTTATCACATTAATATACATATAAATATTATTTTCACCATTCTAAGCCACATACACACTTTTTGGACCGGACGTGCCTAGATGCGGGAATGGGCGCCAGGACAAGACACTAGCACTTAGTTACGGGTGCTCCTATCTTAGGGGTCACTAGCACACTCATCACTATTGTCTAGGTCCAACACACCAAGAAAATTAAAATTCTCAAATTTTCAAGAATTCAATAAAAATGACTATTACACCATACATTATTTTGTAAAACAATACACTTACCAATGCTACGAGTCATGTGTGATCTTTATGATGGTCACCACCCTCTCAAACTAAATAGGACATGCTTCTCTCATTTGCAAATTTTTCACTCACTTTGTGCTCAATCTCACAATTGTGCAAAAAAAAAATGAAGTGACTAAACAATTTTTCACTTCACTACTTATAGTTCCTTTTTCACCTACTTTAATATAGTCATTATTTCATGCTTATTCACACAACTAATACACACCACACCATTTTTATCATATCTCAAGAATTTCTACTCCGGTTTACACCGCATTTGAGGAATTATTTTTATAATTTCTCCTACCATTGTGCTATACACATTACACACACATTATCTCTCCTTGAATTTTATTCCATCTAATTCATACACACTTTTGTGATTTCTATCACTTTCTATCTCTTTCATGCTTACTTTTGGCTTAGTGTTTGTTCTTGTCATCACTTCCCAAATTTTCGAAAGGGAGGGCATATCATTAGGGTAACCCTATAATTCCCCTTACATTACTAGGTGATTAATCAACATCACCAATCCATCATGTTCAAACCTTTACTAATTCACTGCGTGATATATCACCATTAATTCCCCTAATGACCTAATCTAGGGGAAATAAATATACTATTTTTCTATGTGATGTTTCATCACTTCCCTCTATTGACCTAACATAGGGGGAAAAGTGATTAAAAATATTTCTATGTGATCATTCACCAGTTTCTATCGATTCCCCTAATGACCTAACCTGAGGGTAACTAGTGTAAAATATCTCTACGAGTAATAAATAGAATCAATCAATCAATCAATTTCAAACTTCTAACATTGAAATCATTTAATACATGCACATTTCAATCTTAAAATACCACTCAAGACTAATGCATAGAATTATAAACCCTTAAATCAGTGTTTCCAAAAAAACTTTTCTCACTTAAACACCTTCTTAGAGCTCCCAAACATGCATTATTTGATTGATAAATGTGGTGTAAAATAGTTACAAGATTTATTTATCCTTACTTTTCTCAAATCGATCCCATAATTGACTTCTAAGATCAATAAAATCAAGAGAAATATGAGGGGCTACAAACCAAGAAGGGAATTAATGATGACTAGGAAAACACAAGCCCCATAGTACACCATAAGAAGGATCCAAGACTAAATTAGAACTATACAAAATAAACCATACTTGAGATACACCTCTAAACCTCTATTCCTAACTAGAAATCCAAAATTGGCTCTACAAGATTCAAATTTTCAAATTGTGCAAAATGGAGGGAAACCTCCTATTTGAAATTTGAACTTCTAGAGGTTAAAATACCACATGAATGAGTCTTAAGATTTCCTAAAACCTAGAAAAACCAAGATTGGATTGCTACATTCCTAAACTATCCCTTAAGTGATGCCCTTGCATTATACTCTTAAGGGGAAGGAGAAGTCTTCTCATCGTGTTTTCTTTTCTTGCAAGCTTCTTAATCTTTCTTCCTTTGCTTTCAATTAAACATGGTCTTTGAGAGTGCACATTGAATAATTTTGGTACTTCATGGGTCTCTAGTGGATGTACCTTGTTTCTTACAATTCTTTCCATCGTTGGATTAGTTGTCTTCATGAACCCATGCATTGTATTATAACTGCATACTATCCTTCCAACCTTTTGACTAAGATTATACACTTGATTCACCCATTTGTGAGGTTTCTTCATGTTCTTGGAGATAGTTAAATTGCCTTTGACAACTTCCTTTTTCTCTTCATATTTCTTTCCATCTTCAAAAATGATAAATAATGGATGTTGCGTATCATTTTCTCCTTCATTTGATTTTTCCACACTTATCTTACCTATCATACTTATATAACAACACTTAAATAAGGATTAGATTTCAAAATTTGAGTTTCTTCCTCATGTTATACTTCCATATCTTCCTCCTCATGCTTGTTCTTTCATTTCTCTTACAACATCATGCTTATTTGCACTAGTTTAATGTATACTTCATGATTGTTTTGTTCCCCTTCTAGGTTTGCTTACTTCATGTGTTCACCTCATGTGTTGATTTTCTACTTTCTTGACTATATCTACTAGATGATAAATATCATTGTTATCATCATCAAATTCACCTTGTTCTCCTTTCACATTCACTTTTTTTCGTAAGTTATTTTGGTGCTCAATTTCCCCACTTATCCATTCCCACATCTTCTCCCATCACTCTATTATCCATCACTTCATATTCTTCTCCCTGATGAAAGAATGCTTTTAACCCCAAGAAAATTACTATTTATTTCTCTTCATTCCATGTTTTCTTATCCTTCAATGGATTCAAGGTATGTCTAATCCCATCCTTCACAAATGTATATGTGTTTTCCCATCCATCATGGATGTAATTTCTATCAAATTTCCAAGGTTGATCCAAAAATGATGACATGCATCATTGGGAATTACATCACAAAAAACTTGATCATGATACCTATCAACATGAAAATCAACTAAACATTGTTGATTTACCAATACCTGATGATCTTTTTGAACCCAAAAGACTTTGTATGGATTTTGATGCCTCGTTCTTCAAATCAAGTTTTTAATCATTTTAGTGGACACTAAGTTATCAGTACTACCATTATCAATAATGATTTTGCAACATTTACCTTTGGCCTTGCATATGGTTACTGAATAATGTTCTTCTCTACACTGGTTCTTCATTATTTCTTGTATTCATCAAGGTTCTTCTCATCATTAATGCTTCACCTACTTCAGGTTCTTCCATTAAGGATGGTGATGCTACACTCTCTTCCTCATCTACATGTACAATCTAATTTATTGCCTCATTAGCAATGTTTCTGCTTACTTATGGATGTTCAGGGCACTCAAATGATCTATGACAAGCAAAATTTATTACATCTAAAGAACCTTCTAGTTAATTCACTTGTACCTCTACCATATCAACCTCTACCTCTGTATGAGTATCCAACTCTTATGTATCCACCTTAGAATGTATTATGTGTTTGGGAACTATTCACTTCTTCCTCATTAGTTTTTGCTGCTATTTTCCTCTTCCCGAATACGACATCTTCCTCTCACTCCTCTTCCTCTACCTCTCAAGTATTGGGTTTTCTTTCTTGACAAATTTTAATCCGCCTTGAGGTTAGCTGATATGCCTATTCTACTAACCTTAGATGGAATAAACTGATTTCATCTTGTATGTTTAACCTCAAACCCTTCACATACCTAGCCAATTCTTCAACATCATCATGTATATAACCAAATCTCA
>CM031240.1:965526151-965586151 GCA_018340775.1 Taxus wallichiana var. yunnanensis
TTGTGGATAATATGGTGAAGAGAAATGAAGCTTGATGTCGAAAGAGTCACAAATCATCTTGATATCTTTATATTTGAAGGAATTTCCATTTTATGTGATGATTTTGTGAGGAATGTTGAAGTGACATATGATGTATTGATAGACAAAATCAAAAATTTTGTTGGCTTTGGTGGATGTGAGTGGAATGGATTCCACCCACTTAGTGAAATATTTGGTAGCAGTGAGGATAAAATGATGATGCTAAGAAGAGCATGGATTAATGAGGCCAATGAGGTTGAGTCCCCATTGTGAGAAATGCCATAGATATTGAGTCGGATGTAAGGCTTGGTTAGGGATACAAATGAGGTTGGATTATTGTTGGTATTTGACACACATTTTGATATATTCATAACAATATTGATTGAGGGTGGGATAATAGTAACCCATATGAAGAACATGTTTGGTAATGGCTAAACCACTAAATTTTCCAACATAGATTCCATCATGGACTTCTTGGATAGCTTGGATAGATTCATGAGATTTAAGGTACCATACTAAAATGCCATCAAACCCATGTTTGCAAAGGATGCCGCTAAGGATGACATAATGGTTAGCACATTGATGAAATGAAATCCTACCATTATTGGATAGGTTGGAGGGAATTTCAGATTGAGAAAGATAGTCAATTATCTAGGTATACCAGAGATCAGATTGATTGGTTTCGAAAATATTGATGCGAGGAAGATCATTAGTATGAGATGTTTGATCAATACAAAGTGGACAACAATTAAGAGTTTGGATTCTCCCCTTATCTAAGGGATGATAGATGCAAGGGATTCCATGGTATTTGAAAATCGATTGGATGAATGAGGGGAAATTTGTATAGTGTATTGATTGAAGGATTTGAGAAGAAATTCGATGATGTCCTTGTATTTTTGAAGGAATTCATTTTTGCATTGATATATTCCCTTGATTTGATTGATGATAAGTTGGGAATCACCATAGATATCAATGATTTGGATGTCGAGCATGATAGTGGATTGGATTCCCAAAATAAAGGCTTTATACTCATCCACGTTGTTAGTGCATTAAAATTTGAGTTTGTAGGCAATGAGAATAGGAGGTTTTGAAGGAGGAATAATGATGATGACAACACCTCCCCTTACCAACACTTAGATCCATCAAATAATAGTTTCATTTTGAGGGAGAATACTCATGATTTATGGTGGATGGATTCCTTAGGGAATTTCTCATGAATGAGTTGGTTGTCAAGAAGAGTGGCTTTGATGAGTTGATCAGTGATAGCCTAGCCCTTGATTGATTTTGAGAGATTATATCTAGGTCAAACTAAGTCATGAACATGAACAATAGAGTGATGGGATCATTGTGATAAGGATTAGAATGTATGGTTTTAAGAAGGTTTAAGTTCGTGATAATGTATGTTTTGTGATTGCTTAGAGGTGGAGAAGAAAAGAGCACAACATAACTTTTTGACTTTAGTATAGTGGGTTACATAGTCATGAAGAGTGTTAATAATATAATATATGACTTGATCCCCATCGTGCTCATTGCGGTGTGCCAACATGGAACCCAAAGCATGATCAATGGAAAAGATAGAAAGATATAATGGTTCCCCCTCATGTGGAGGTATGAGAACGTGAGGTGATTGTTTATAATGCTTGAGTTTGTTGAAGGAATTTTGGCAATTGGAATCCCACTTGAAGTGAGTTTCTTTGTAGATTAGATGATGAAAAGTTTGGAAATATTCGGAAAGATGCGAGATGAAACAACAAAATGATTGGAGTTAGCCTTGGAGAATTTGAAGATGAAGGAGGAGGCATCTAAAGTATGGATTTTATCTTGGTGGGGTCAACTTCAATACCCCACTGAGATGAAACAACAAAATGATTTGGTGGATGTAATATGGAAACACAACAACAAACATAACACAAGAATACCATAGACTATGATAAGAAGGAATAATGATAAATCTGAAATATCGGTGTAAATTATAATATCAACATGAAATTGTTACAATCTCACCCATGAGGTTCTTGAGTGTTATTAACTTCACTTGCCTTCAAACAATAACTATGGGAGAAACTTCACAATTACACCTCTTAATGGCTTCTTTAACACACCTTCAAAATGATGGCTTCCTTTACACACTTACTCATACAATATTTCTCACTACTTCTCTCTATGCTAAATGAGGGGGGGTGGCCTCTTTATTTATAGGAATTCAGGCTTATCCACCTTATCTCTAAGATAGGATAGGAAATCTCTTCCGGCCAATCATATTCCATGCCTAAACTCTTGCCTTTACATGTAGGCTTATCTTCTAAGATAAGATAAACCTTATCATCTCACATGGGTTCCACCTTTTTAGACTTTTCCACAAATAAAATATACAAAATATTTATGACATCACTCTTTGTCCTTATTACAAATATAATATTTCTAATTCCTAATCATGTAGACCCTACTTCTCTACTTATCCCAACTTTGACATTTTAACATTACCGGACCACTTACGACAAATATTTACTTTTTACAACATTCCTATTGTACTTTGACTATTACCATACTCTACATTATTGGCGCGCACCATCTTCTTGTGGCCGTTATTATCTTCTATTGGACGCCACTACTAATTATACTTAACAACATCCTATTCCTAATACATACATTAATAAAATAGAAATTACGGAGGAAAATTTTAATGTCGACATTTTCCCCCTTCCTAACTTCTACTCCGTCCTCGGAGTAGACTCTTATGGACATTCTGAAGCTGGTGCTTGGAAAATCTTTAACTTGTCATGGTTGACCCATTTTGTAATGGGAGTACCATCCAATTCCTCCAGTCGATATGTACCATTTTCATGCACAACTGCTATTTTGTAGGGCCCCATCCACTTTGGAAGAAATTTTCTCTGTCTTCTTTTTTTGTATCTGGAATCATATACTAGAACCAAGTCATTCACATGAAATGGAGACCAACGGATCTTTTGATCAAAGTATTCCTTCTACTTCATTTTCTTCTTATAGCTTGTATCCTTCACTATTTCCCTCATTTCCTCTAGCAAATGAAGATGTACCAACCTTTCTTTTATTGAATCACTTTCATCCATCCTTTCATTTTTCATAACTCTCACAGTGGGAATATCAAACTCAATAGGAAGAACTGGATCAATGCCATAAGCCAACTGAAATGGGGAGTATCCTGTTGCTGACTTTGATGTTGCCCTATATGCCCACAATGCTGCATGAATCCTTTTATCCCACTTATGTACCTGTAAGGCTGCATCTTTTGCTAGAATTTGACACAACACAAAATTTGTTCGTTCCACCTGTCCATTTGTGCTTGGCTTGTATGTTGTTGCCTTCCTGTGCTTAATAGAAAACTTGTTGACTAGGGCTTCTACCACCTCATTAATGAAGTGGCTTCCTTGATCTGTTACAATTTCTAATGGGCAACCAAATCTGGTGACAATGCGTTCATATATGAACCTTGCCACTTCATCCATGGAAGTTGTTTTGATGGCCTAGCTTGACCCACTTGGTTAAATAATGCATGTGGCAACTACAATATACTTATTTTGGCGTGGGGTAGTTGGAAGTGGACCTACTGATGTCTATTCCCCACTTTTCAAAGGGACCAAGTGGAAGAATAGGGCATAATGGAGTGATGAAGTCTTACGGTTACCATGTGTTTGACAAATATCACATGTCTTACAATAATTATAACAATCTCTAAAAAGAGTGGGCGGTGATAACTGCGTCCAAGATCCTTCTTGTTGTAAGTTGTCAGAGAAGTGTCCTCCACATGTACCATTGTGGAATTCTTCTATCAGCTCCTTCCCTTGATCACGTCCAACTTGCCCTCTTGTCTTGTCCATCGGTCCTATTCAAATAATACTCCATGCGAGAATAGAATATGGATGAATGGCTTGAGTAATCTTCCTCTTAGTCTTTGCATTGGCACCATCAGGAAACTTGAATTCATTTAGATAATTCCAAATATCTATGTATTCACTAGGGATTATGTCAAGAGATAACAATGTTGCATCTGGGAAATCATCATCATCACAAGGTGAACCTAAACCATCATAGGCTCGAGAGAGTGCATCTGCATTGACATGCTTCTTTCCTGGCCTATCTATAATATCAAATTCAAATTCTTGTAGCAAAATTATCCATCTTGCTATCCTCCATGATGGGTTAGGCTTATTGACAATATATTTTAGAGCCTGATGATCTATTACAACTATAAATTTCTGCCCTAGCAAGTAATTTCTAAACTTCTTTACAACAAAAATGATAGCTAGAGCCTCTTTTTGATTCTGATATAATTTACCTCAACCTTTGCTCATTTGTCTGCTCCCAAAGTAAATTGGATGATCATTCCCATTTTCATCCTTTTGGCTCAGAGTACTTCCTAGTGCTTGCATCTGAGGCATCAGTATACACAATGAATGGCTTGCTCCAATCTGGATTCTTTAAAATAGGTGAAGACACCGGGCTTCCTTGATTGTTCAAAAGCTTCATGCGCCTTATTTCTGGTTCATAAGTAACATCCTTCTTGAGAGCTGGGTTAGTGGTATGCGATCTTTGAGAAATTCTTGATGAACCTTCTATAGTAACCCACATGGCCTAAAAATGATCTCAACTTACTTCTATTCATAGGAAATGGTAACTCTTTGATTTTGAAACTTTATCGGGATCGATACAAATACCATCTCTGGATCTGACATGCCCTAACAAAAAAACACCTTTAGAACATCCAAAGACACACTTTGTAGGGTTTAGTGAGGCTTGTGCTTCATCTAACCTTTGAAATGTTGTCTCCATCTAGTGCAGGTGGTCCATCTTGCTCCCATAGATGCAAAAATCATCCAGAAATACTCTGATGAAGTTCCCAATGTAGGGTTCAAACACCCTATTCATCAAGCGTTGGAACGTTGCTTTGGAGCATTACACAACCCAAAAGGCATAACTCTATAAGAAAATGTTCCCCAAGGAGTGGTGAACGTGGTCTTCAGCTGATCTTTCTCTGCTATACGAACTTGGTTGTATCCACTATATCCATCAGCAAAACTATAGCACTCCTGGCCAGCTACTTCATCCAAAATCTGATCTGAGAATGGAAGAGGGTAATGATCCTTCTTTGTTGCCTTATTGAGCTTCCTATAATCAACACAAATGCGTAGCTTCCCATTCTTTTTTATTGAGATCACAATGGGAGAAACCCATTATGAATTCTCCACAGCAAATATAAATCCTGCATCAAGCAACTTATCTATTTCTTCTTTTACAGTCTTGGAAAAATTAGGATTCATTCTATATGGCATTTGCTTTATGGGCTTAGCACCATCTACCAGCTCAATAGAATGTTCTACCCAACTTACTTGATGGAGTTCCTTGTAATCAAAAGTGAATATGTGTATGTACCTTGAAAGAGAGTGGGGTAGGATTCCTTCTCACTCTCCATCACAACATCACCAATCTTTATTTGTTGGAGACGATCATCAATTTCTTCTTCAGATAATTTTATGGGATCATGAGTCGGTGTGACTGGAAGGATATCCATGACCAAAACATCAACCTCACTTTCTTCATCTTCGGTGTCCACTTCACTAGTACTCGAGTAATCAGAGGATGTCCAATCATCAGTTTCATCACTTGAATCCACAAGTTCTACCTTATGATGCTGAGGGATCACGTTTATCTTCACCCTCTCTCTACCACGTCCAAGTGTCATGAAGCCTTCATTCCAGTAGTTTCTTGCATGAACTCTCCTTAGCCATGGTCTTCCCAACAACATTGGGTACACAACTGATACCATTTTCATCACACGAAAGTCTACCACACATCTGACACCCATAACGAGATATTGCCACATTTGAAACTACACCTTGGTTTAGTTTTCCTTTATTTAATGACCTTAACATAAGTGTTGAGGGATCAATTTTAAACCCAACATATTCATTACTGAGACTCGGTCATTACATTAAGCTGCAGCACACCTCCATCAACTAAGACATCATGAATTGAAATACCATTACATAATACCTCAGCTTGTGGAGCGTAGGGATCCGCCTCTGCCTCCAAAATAGGGACCTCAACCTCCTTCCTTCGTTGAGCATTGAGTCCACTTCGCAGCTCCCACCTCTTCTCAGAAGACATAGCCAAGAGTTGACCATATGTAATATTTGTAGGCCTTTTGGATAGATCGTCTAAGATGGAGTATGGTCCTTGTCCCTGTGAAATCAGAAAATCCTGCACACCCAACTTTCTTCTCCTATGTTTCTTACTAGTTTCTCCTTTCATCTTCTTAGGATCATTTCCATCTTGGTTATCTTTTTCTTTCTTTCTTTTTGTTACAAACACATCTACTTCATTATTTATGCTCTTATCTACTACATCAAAAGAATTCACAGGTGCTTTCCTTTATCATTATCTCTTGTACCAGATGTAGAAGCTCTATCTGGACAATTATACTTATAATGACCCTTTTTATAACAACCATAACATCTGACTTCAGAAAATATTTCTTTTTGGACCTCTATCTCCTCCTGAGAACTAAATTCTTTTCCTTGAAGAAGATTAATAGTTAAGCGGCCCATCTTCTGAGCGAGATCTTCATACTCGGTAGATGTACTAGGAGAAAAGATTTGTGCTCACCGAGAGTGGTTGTGGATTACGGACCAAAGGTGCTTTGGTGTAGGCTCTACTTTAGCAACAATTTCTTTGGGCTCCTCTTCCATGCTTTCTTCTTGCCTTCTTGCAATCTCCTTTTGCTTGTTCATGGTAGTTGGGTGGTCATACTTCACTCGTTGTCGATCTCTGGCTTCATCCCAAGAATGAAGTGCTTACGAGAGGAGATTATCCATGCCATTCATTAACCCATCCGCTAATCCTTCCTTCCGGATCTGGGCATCGAGCTTCCTCCTTAGCTCTAGAACACGAGCATGATAATCCCTTATCTTCTCCTTCTCTCCTTGGGCTAGCTTTGTGATATCGATCATGAGATCTGCATATTTTTTGTTCACCAAATTCTTGAAAAAACTTTTAGTTAATAAATCCCATGAGTTTTCACATTATCACCTAGTGTTTGAACCACCTAAGGGCTGAACCATCCAAAAAGGTAGGAAAAAATTCAGTCCATTGTTCCCTTCTTATAAGGCCATTACAAATACAAGATCGTTTAAACTCTTGAATGAAAGAGGAAGCATCTTCATTAGATTGGGCTGAAAAAATAGGAATCTTCCCCATTTCCAAAAGTAACCACAGTGAAATACCAACCCACAAGTACAATCAACAAGACTTATGTGCACAAATAATTGGAATCACTATAATAGAAAATAGAAATGACCACGGTAAACTATGGTAAAACTTGACTTACTGCGGTAAAAACTGACTTTATTGTGGTAAACACTATTCACAGTAAAAAGTGAAGTTACTGCGGTAAAAATTAACTTTACTGTGGTAAACACTATTCACAGTAAAAAGTGAAGTTACTGTGGTAAATACTATTCACGGTAAAAAGTGACTTTATTGTGTAAATACTATTCACGGCAAAAGTGACTTTACCATGGTAACTACTATGCACAGTAAAAACAAGGTTACCCTCCAAATGTTTTCTGACTAAGTGGGAATATTTCTCCAAAAAATCCACCAACGAGGAATGGTCCCGATAACGGAACCAAAATGTCAACACCAATCCGGCACTATGATAATTCTTCACCGGGAACTCCTCGTGCTATGATTATTAACTAATGCACAACTCTTAGTTTGGTGGATGTAATCTAGAAACACAACAACAAACATAACACAAGAATACCATAGACTATGATAAGAAGGAATAATGATAAATCTGAAATATCAGTGTAAATTATAATATCAACATGAAATTGTTACAATCTCACCCATGAGGTTCTTGAAGTGTTATTAACTTCACTTGCCTTCAAACAATAACTATGGGAGAAACTTCACAATTACACCTCTTAATGGCTTCTTTAACACACCTTCAAAATGATGGCTTCCTTTACACACTTACTCATACAATATTTCTCACTACTTCTCTCTATGCTAAATGAGGGGGGGTGGCCTCTTTATTTATAGGAATTCAGGCTTATCCACCTTATCTCTAAGATAGGATAGGAAATCTCTTCCGACCAATCATATTCCATGCCTAAACTCTTGCCTTTACATGTAGGCTTATCTTCTAAGATAAGATAAACCTTATCATCTCACATGGGTTCCACCTTTTTAGACTTTTCCACAAATAAAATATACAAAATATTTATGACATCACTCTTTGTCCTTATTACAAATATAATATTTCTAATTCCTAATCATGTAGACCCTACTTCTCTACTTATCTCGACTTTGACATTTTAAAATTATTGGACCACTTACGACAAATATTTACTTTTTACAACATTCCTATTGTACTTTGACTATTACCATACTCTACATTATTGGCGGCACCGTCTTGTGCTGTGCGCCGTTATCTTCTATTAGACGCCACTACTAATTATACTTAACAACATCCTATTCTAATACATACAGATACGTAGGCTTTCCAAAGAGTTTAGCAAGAAGGACTATATTAGAAATCCATTGCGCATAATTGATAGGTTGGATGAATTTAACCGAGAGAAAACATTGTAATTCTTCTTTGAAAATGAGGGAAACATGAGGATGCATTTGACGTAGCTTTTTCTTAACCATCTTGGTGTTAGGGATGGTGACAATGTTTTGGAAAAAAATTCTAGGATCAAGGCCTCACATGTCGGCGTACGAACATGCGAAGGCTTGAATATGCTTATAAAGGAATGTAGTGAATAATTCTAATTCTAGTGGATTGAGAGATTCTCCAACTTTGAGGATGTGGGGTTCTTGTGAAGTCCCTATTAAGATGAGAATATTTTACCCCATGTAAGATAGAATGGAGTTTTTGTTGCTACATTGGAGAGTGTTAATAGTAGGAGAATCCTCCTTTACCATGTTGGGGAATTTGAAAGGAAGGGAACTAGTTTCACCTTCATCTTGATAGGTGACTAGGTCCTAAAGTGATCATGGAGATTTGAGAAAACTTAGAAGAAAGGTACACGGTGTCATCTATGTCCATGGGGTTGTTAAATGAAGAAGGATTGGATGATGGATCTATGTATAGAAAATAGGCGGCAGAGGTTTGGTGGGTTGATTTTAAATCCCATTCTGAATTTTTCATGGGGTTTTAGGTATTTTTGGAGGATAAGATCATGCATGACTTATTCATTATGTCCAAGACCAAATCCCTTCCACATGTAATAGTGGAGGTAGGTATATGCGAAGGATTTTTATAGAGTAAATTGAATCCATTGGTGTATGACTTAGTATGAGGTTGATTATCAATGTGAGAAGAAGGGAGATTGATGCCACCATAGATGAGATTGATTTTAGATTAGATGGACTGAAAGAAATGATATCCCTAATGTTATATTGATACATGGGAACTATTTCAGGTCTATTGAGTCGATTGGGTGTGGGAAAAACATTGAGGGTGAGGAGTTGATACTCCCTAGTGAAAGAAGTTACATCACGTTATCAAGAGATTCATCATTAGGCAACTTGGATACAAGTACAAATGAGCTATTGGATGCTTCAAAAGATGAATCTTGTTTAGGAATGAGCATGTCATTTAGACAAGACATCATGTTGCATGCTTTGAAAGGGGAAATATCAATAGGGAGTGTATGGAGTTTTCCCTCATGTTTTTACTTGATACAATGATGGAGTGTGGATGGGACATAGTGCATGGTGTAGATCCATGGGCATTCGAGCAAGATGTTATATTGTAACTACCCTCGACATTATAAAAGAGTTCATGGAATATTTTTCACCAACACGGATGGGGAGGATAATTGTGCCCGAGTAGGGGCAATGGTATCATTGAAGGCTCAAAGAACCACGGCTGATTGAGTGATAATGGTGTTGGGAATTTTGATTTGGTTGAAGGTGTGGGATGAGATGATATTGATGTTAGAACCATTGTCAATCATGAAACATAGATAAAGGTGTCATTGATGTGGACAATGATGAAAAGGTTAAGGTCATGATCTCAAATAGAATTTCGGGAGTTTAGAATCATCGAAAGAGATGGTGGCCGAATTTTAAAGAGCTCCAACAAGGGTTGTGAAATATTGAGTCTCATTTGTGGTGATTGGTATACGATAAGGAATTGATGATGTATCATGTCAATGGTTAAAGGATCTTTGGATGAGCTCATAGAGAGACATCTTAACGAGATTTTGATGTAATTGTTTTATTATAATTTTCTCTATAGCGAGTAGGATTTTGGGTATGTGGAGTGGATAGGATGGATACATTAGCCTGGAAAATGAGGGAGATGGACTGGGATTTTTGGAAGGAGCAAGGTGGATATATTATTAGTTTTATTTAGGTAGATTATTTAGAATCGTGAGGTCGAGAATGAGTGGTGATACGAATGAAGTCGGTGAAAATATGGGCACATTTTTAGAAGAGGTAGAACTTGGTGGTGGAATTTCGATGAAGGATCAGATTTAGAGGTGTTGGAAGTCGTATATTTTATTTGAGGATCATGTTTATAGGTGGATGAGCTAGTGAATGGAAGAGTTATTTCTTCTTTGATAAAAATATCATCCTCTTCTACAAGGTTGTTGATGAGGGTTTAAATAGCGTTATAATGCTCCATGTGATGTCCAAGGGACGCAATGATAAGCATAAATGGTGTTATAATCAAACCACATAGGTTTATGTCCATAAGAATTGAAGGATTTGATAGGGGAAGGGTTATTCCAGATGCTTGGAGAAGACAATGAAATGTTTTAGTAAAATACATAATGGGGGTTTTAGAAGAGGGAGTTTTTGGTTTGAAGTTGGGTTTAATTTAGGAGCAGCAGATGAAGGAAAAAGGGATGTCTTAATCTTATAGGGTTTAGTAAGGATTTGGATTCTAAGTGGAACTTAGAAGGAGGAGAAGATGGTTTTGTTTAATATTTGTTGGTGATGGGATATTTGGATGGAGGGCATGGTCTTAAAATAGATGGTTGAGGCCCTAAGATAGATGATTAGATGTTGGATTGTTTGGATTATTAGGCTTTTGAAGGAGGAAGCTCCAAATTTTTATGTGGATGAGTAAGAGATTTTTGGCTAAGAGTTATAAGGTTTTTAGATTGTTGTTATGAAGTTTTACCCTTGGTAGGGATGATAATTATTTCAAAAGTGGATTTGTCTTTGGGAGTGTGATTAGATGATTTAGGTGTAGGTTTTAGGGAGATGTAAGGATCAAGGATGAAGATGGTCTTTGGGTAATAGGATTGGTGGTATTGAAATAGGTTTCGGATTGTGTGGGATTTTGAGGTGTTGATATGGAAGTGGTTGCACTGATATATGAGATAGGGATGGGATTGGGACATCATTTGTAATAGAATTAAGGGGGATGTCCACTTGGTAGAGATTTCAAGGGATGACATGGATGTAGATACAGATTCATATGTAGATGTGGTATAGATATAGTAGATGTAGATATAGGCATGGATGTAGAGGTATATGTTGAGATGGATGTGGGGATTGATGTGGGTATGGATGTAGATATGGGTGTTGATGTAAACATGATGATAGATGTAGATGTAATAGTATATATAAATGTGGAGGTAGATATAGATGTGGGAAAAGTATATGGGGATGTAGATATGATTATAGATGTAGGAATTGATGATGAAGTAGACATGGGTGTAATAGATGTGAACATAATATATGTGGTTGGAGTAGACGGGGATGTAGTAGATGTGGATATAATATATGGGGAGGAATATATGTGGGTATAATAGATGTAGGTATGGGTACAAACACATATATGATTGTAGATATAGGCATAGATGTTGAAGTAGACATGGGTGCAATAGATGTGGGTATAGTAGATGAGGGTATAATGGACATGGGTGGTGATGTTGAAACCTAACTTAGAGTATTGATTACATGGGTGTCAGGTGCTTGAGATGTGAGAGGATTAGATTGGTTATTTGGTGGATGATTAGGGAAGGGCTACTTGAATACATCCAATGGTTGGTTAGGAGGAGCATTAGGATTGTCCAATTAAAGGTCCCCATGATCGATAAGCCGTTGTACTTAGGTCCTTAAAGGTACAACACTTTTTGATATCATGACCACAAACTTGATGATGTTTGCAATAATGGTCCTCATGATACCATGTGGGTTTGGGACATGAATCATCAACGAGGAAGATAGGAGGAAGTTGGATAAGGTGTGCAGACATCAATATTTCAAAGATAGAACTATAAGATTCTCCAAGAGGAGTATAGTTGGGGCTTAAACGAGGAGAAATTTTTTTGAGAGCAATGGAATTGGCCACATTTTTTTATTTGTCATTATGGGTAGATGATTTGGTGAATTTAGTTTTAGGTTTGTTGGAGTGAAGCTTGACATGGCCTTGCTCAAGGGCCTGTAACTCTAATTTGTGAGTCGTGGTGAAGGTTTCCTAATTTTTTTGGAAAGAATAGATTTGGAGAGTGGGTGAGATATGTTTGGCACATGATATGGAGAATATTTCAATGAGTTAGTTTTGGGGAAGAGAGAAAGATAACTGATTGATAATGTCATGACACCTACCAGTGATGAAATCAGTGATTGATACATCATCAAATTATTTAATCACATAAGGATCGGTGATGATGATCTTGCACGCAATATTAATGGAGAAGTGCTCTAAGAACATATGCGCAAGTTGAGTGAATGATAATAGGGAATGTTAAGGAATGTCATTGTACTGTCTAAAGAAGGTCCGCCAATGACATGGGGAAAGTGGAAAGCAGGAGCTATTGGTTGTAGGTGATGAGATAAAACGAGTTCCTAAAAGCACGAAGATGTGGTTGGGGATCCTCCTTACTATTAAACTTGGAAAATTTAGGGATCTCCTAATGTGGAGGATATGGTTTGATGGGTATGGATGGGTTGATAGGATCATTGTATATTTTTCATAGGTGAATGTCCTCTTAAGACCCAAAGTAGTGGCTACTAGGTTGGTCATTCCACTTAACAAATATTGAATGGGGTCATTAGATATATGAGGATGAGGGGCTGATTGATGTGGTTGTGGATTGTAAGAGGTAGATGGATTGGGTTGTGGGTAAGATTGATATTATTGAGGATAAGTAGGAGTTTTTGGGGGTGGTTAGTAAGGAGGAATATAATTGAAATTTTGTGATTAGATAAGATGTATGATAAGATTTTGAGGAGGTATGTAGTTGGATGGATAAGATTGTGAGGATTTTTTTGAGAGATGGGGATTAGATTGGGTTTGTGTTGGATGATTTGGCATGTGTACATGGGGTGGTTGATATGTTTAGATGGGTTTATTAGGAAATATGTGGCAAAATGCTCTTGAGTGGTGGTTGATTCATATAAGTTGAATTCGAAGAGTTGGGTTGTGACGTAACAAGTTGGAATGGATTTGAGATGTGAAGAGAAGGATCGAGTTTTGAACATGTTGCTCGGGTGGTGGAGGAAGTAGGTTAGATTCTTGGAGATTTTGAGTAGGTGCATTGATAATAATAGTAAATGAAGAAGTGATGGAGATAAAAGATGTAGGGATGGTATTGATGTGAGGAAAATTGGGTGGAATAGGGACCACTAATTGAGTGGATTTATGGGATTGAGGAATCATGGTAGAAGACTCATGAGGGGCATGTTCATGTTGAGATATTGCTAGCTCATTCATGGCTCTAGGAAAAAAAACAAGTTGGGAAGTAAGAACTTCAGTGGATTCAAAATGTGGGGGATAAGCATAAATATATTGAAGGGGAGGTCCATTGATGGGGATATGGGTGGATTTACAAGAAAGGTAATCATGGAGAGTGATGGGGTTGGCATCAAGGAGTTTCTAAAAATCCACACATCTACAAGGGATAGTGGGAGGTCCAAACACTCCTAAGGAAGTGGAAGAAGGAGATGTAGATGGTATAGAGGGGAAAGAATGTTGATAGAGAAAAATATTGGTTTCAAGATGGGTATTGGTTTCAAAATGGGGATTAATTTGGGTGACATAGGTCTCATGAGGAGGATTCATAGAAACAATGGGTTGGGAAACCAAAGATGAAGTGATCAAAGGTGTGGAAAAAGAAAGAACAAGGGCAAACGTTTATTGTGAAAGATTTTTCAAGGTGGGAATGTTGTTGGAAGAGATTAATTGTTCCATTTTTGACATGATAATGAGTAAGAATGCACATGAAAAAGATAAACAAGAAGCTATGCATGTTATTAATGTAGCAAATAAATCAAGCAACAAAGTTTTGATTATCTTGTTTATTTAGAGAAGTGTGAAAAAGAAAGAAAGAGGCTCAAAGGGAACCTAAAGAAGTGGCTAATCTAAGGATGGTTTTAGGTTTGTTTAAGGTTGGATTCCTCTATATACCCAAAGGTATGTGAGGCACAAATCGGTGATTACTACTAGTACATGGCTTGGTATTGGGGCCTACCCTGCACTTCACGCACCACAACGATAAGGGTGTTGGGCACTTAGCTGATATACCGATAGTCAAAAAAATTGTTACATGGCCTAAACACCATGGTGGATTCCTTATTGGGTGATGAAATCCCAATAGATCCACCTGGTAGGAGATGTTTAGATGTGTTGATTTGTTTGTGTGTGGAAGAAGTGTGAATGCAAAAGATTTACCACCTACTTAAACTATGTGAGAAAGAAAGTATGAAGAGGTGTTCTTTTTAGATCCAAAACTAAATGTGATATTTAATGAGAAAACACAAACAAAGGAGGGAGAAATGATGTAAAAAGGAGAAAATAAGGAGAATAGCTAGATAACGATTTTTTCCTCTTTCCTTCAAATCAAGCAAACCCGTTGTTGAGAAAATCAAGTAAAACCCCAAATCATGAAAGAAAAGAATCTCTACCTATAGAATTAGTAGGAAGAGAGACATAGAAAATGAAAATAAAGAAAGAAATCACCAAAGAAGATAGGTGGGTCCCACCTAGTGTGCGAGAATGTTTCATGAGTTTTCCTCTCTTGGCTCAAGTCAATAAAATGGTATGCAAGAAAACAAGAAAATCCAAAATATGGGAGGGTTTAAGGCTACCTCATAATGAGTTATCATGATGAACATGAAGATATGGGTGCAAAGATCATCTCCATGGCAAGCTTGATAACCTCGCACAAAAAGAGACAGATTAACAAGAAAAATATTAATATATTAAATGGTGGGTTGCCTGACAAAGTCAATCTCAAGAAGTGATAAAATTCTAGGGAGAATGTTAGCCCATGTGATTACAAGATTGATTGGAAAAAAAAATCGATATCATGCAAAATAAATGAATAGAGATCGGAGATATGCTAGATAACAGATCATATAAGGTAAATCATAGTAAATTGAGATAAGTAAAATCAGACCTTATCAGTTGACAGGTGACCTAAGATAGACAGAGATAGTTTAAGGTGACTAAAATAGAGTAGATTAAAAGATGTAATCAAAACATATATGAAACTAGGTCCGAGATGGTGGGTATGTCGTGAATGTGATGTAGAAAGACATGAAACAAAAAAAAAAGATATAAGATGTAAATAGATATGATGATAAAATAATGAATGTAGATAAATTCAATGGTGACTTGGATCTAAAAGTGATATTTGGCTATCAAAAAGGGTGGATCACAAGAACAAAGAGATTTTGGTGTTGAAGAAGATGGAAAAGAAATGATTAATGAAGTAGAATGCATAAAATAGAGTTAATGCGAGATCGGGTAAATGATGATTGGGCTGGATCGATGGTGACCAGGGTTGTATTAGAGTTAAATGAAGCTTGATGGATGGAAGAAAGGGGTATGAGGAAGAATCGGTGATGACAGATATGATGGTAGATATCCAAGAAAAAAAAAACTTTGTAAAAATGATAGAAATATAAAGAAACAATGGTAGGGTTCTAAGAAAAATATATACTTCAGATCTCCAAAGATGGCATGCAAGGGCTCCAATATGACTCCAAGTTGATGATTGCAGCTCACAAGAAGAGAAGGAAACAAGAAAAACTTCATGAAGGGCTGAATATCCAAAACTTTATCATCTTTAGGAGGGGGTAGTGGTATACTTATAAGGTCACCAATGACCCACTAGGGTTCCTTTGATTATGGATGATTATTGATTTGGATATTAGAGATGATGCAAAAATTGAGACAAGAGGCATTAAAGAGATTAAATTAGGGTTTCAAGTGTTTAGGTGGGTTAAGGTTGCATATGGATGATAAAAGGTGGTGGGAGGGTGGAAAGGCATTAAATGAGGGTAGATGAGAGAATATAAATAATAAATGGTGTGTTTATGGATATAATTAGGGTAATGGATGGGTTTAGGAATCAATTAAATGTAGTTAGGGGTGGATTAAGAGAGATAAAATAATGGTGGGATTAAGATTGATTTAAGATGGGAAAATAGGAAATAAAGAGGAGTAAATGGGATTTAGGACGGAAATAGAAATTTGAGTAGGATATGGATGTGAATGCATAAGATGATGATGAAGGGGAGGGAACACATGATGGGGGACAAGTGTACTAATATTTGGTGTCTATAATGGGAGCATCCCTTAGAGCAATGATTTCTAGAAATAAGGTTTGCTAAGTATATTTGTGATGACGTGGTTACAAATACTTATAAGGCATACTTGGAAATATGGTATAAAAGGTTGTGCAATGCCTTTAATAATGAATGGTGTGTGCACTAGGGATATGCGATAGAGTTACAAGAGGAAGGAATACTTCATAGTTATGTAAGAATTCAACCTTGGAATATTCTTGCTGATAAATGGAGAGATGGGCCTTTGGTGTAAACTCCCATTTTATTTCACTAACAAATGCTTCAGAGAATAGTTAATAGGATCAGAGGCACATAACCACTTAAGTTCAACATGGATAAGATAGATGCTAACTACCATACTTTGAGGAAAACATATGGGTATGATTCTAAGGCACCCTATGTGGAGAAAATGAAATCACAAATGATGAAACATAATCCCATCATAACATTGGTGGTAGGGAAGGAGGCATGCCGGGTCTACGTTCATTCAAATACCAAATTAAAGGATAGTAAGGTAATCAAAGTGCATGACAACTCGATCTTGCATCACCCCATCAAGAACGAAAATGTAATGATACCAAAGAGAAAGCGTGGGCTGTCGACATTAAAATTTTCCTCCGTAATTTCTATTTTATTAATGTATGTATTAGGAATAGGATGTTGTTAAGTATAATTAGTAGTGGAGTCGATAGAAGATAACGGCGCCATCGATGCAGTGTGCCAATGAATGTAGAGTACGGTAATAGTCAAAGTACAATAGGAATGTAAAAAAGTAAATAGTTGTCGTAAGTGGTCCGGTAATGTTAAAATGTCAAAGTTGGGATAAGTAGAGAAGTAGGGTCTACATGATTAGGAATTAGAAATATTATATTTGTAATAAGGACAAAGAGTGATGTCATAAATATTTTGTATATTTTATTTGTGGAAAAGTCTAAAAAGGTGGAACCCATGTGAGATGATAAGGTTTATCTTATCTTAAAAGATAAGCCTACATGTAAAGGCAAGAGTTTAGGTATGGAATATGATTGGCTGGAAGAGATTTCCTATCCTATCTTAGAGATAAGGTGGATAAGCCTGAATTCCTATAAATAAAGAGGCCACCCCCCCTCATTTAGCATAGAGAGAAGTAGTGAGAAATATTGTATGAGTAAGTGTGTAAAGAAAGCCATTATTTTGAAGGTGTGTTAAAGAAGCCATTAAAAGGTGTAATTGTGAAGTTTCTCCCATAGTTATTGTTTGAAGGCAAGTGAAGTTAATAACACTTGAAGAACCTCATGGGTGAGATTGTAACAATTTCATGTTGATATTATAATTTACCTTCGATATTTCAGATTTATCATTATTCCTTCTTATCATAGTCTATGGTATTTATGTGTTATGTTTGTTGTTGTGTTTCTAGATTACATCCACCAAACTAAGAGTTGTGCATTAGTTAATAATCATAGCATTACGAGGAGTTCCCGAAGAATTATCATAGTCTTTGGATTGGTGTTGACATTTTGGTTCCGTTCTTTGGGACCATTCCTCGTTAATGGATTTTACGAGAAATATTCCCACTTAGTCGAAAAACATTTGGAGGGTAACCTTGTTTTTACTGTGCATAGTAATTCTGTGGTAAAGTCACTTTTTGCCATGAATAGTATTTACCGCATGATAAAGTCAATTTTTACCATGAATAGTATTTACCGCATAACTTCACTTTGTACTATGAATAGTGTTTACCACGCAGTAATGTCAGTTTTTCTACACGGTAGCTTCACTTTTTACAATGAATAGTGTTTACCATAGTAAAGTCAGTTTTACCACAGTAAGTCAAGTTTTACCATAGTTTACCGTGGTCATTTCTATTTTCTATTATAGTGATTCTAATTATTTGTGCACATAAGTCTTGTTGATTGTACTTGTGGGTTGGTATTTCACTGTGGTTACTTTTGGAAATGGGGAAGATTCTGTTTTTTCAGCCCAATCTAATGAAGATGCTTCCTCTTTCATTCAAGAGTTTAAACAATCTTGTATTTGTAATGGCCTTATAAGAAGGGAACAATGGACTTAATTTTTCCTACCTTTTCGGATGGTTCGAGCTTAGGTGGTTTGAAACACTAGGTGATAATGTGAAAAACTCATGGGATTTATTAACTGAAAGTTTTCTTGAAGAATTTGGTGAACAACAGAAATATGTAGATCTCATGATCGATATCACAAAGCTAGCCCAAGGAGAGAAGGAGAAGATAAGGGATTATCATACTCATGTTCTAGAGCTAAGGAGGAAGCTCAATGCCCAGATCTAGAAGGAAGGATTAGCGGATGGGTTAATGAATGGCATGGATAATCTCTTACGTAAGCACTTCATTCTTGGGATGAAGCCGAGATCGAGACAACGAGTGAAGTATGACCACCCGCTACCATTGAATAAGTAAAGGAGATTGCAAGAAGGCAAGAAGAAATCATGGAAGAGGAGCCCAAAGAAATTGTTGCTAAAGTAGAGCCTACACCAGCACCTTTGGTCCAAAATTCACAACCACTCTCGGTGAGCACAAATCCTTCTCTAGTACATCTACTCGAGTATGAAGATCTCTCATAAAGATGGGTCGATTAACAATTAATTTTATTCAAGGAAAAGAATTTAGTTCTCGGGAGGAGATAGAGGTCCAAAAGAAATATTTCTTAATTTGTATGTTATGGTTGTTATAAAAGGGTCATTATAAGTATAATTGTCCGGATAAAGCTTCACATCAGTACAAGAGATAATGATCAAGGAAAACACACTGTGAATTCTTTTGATGTAGTAGATAAGAGCATAAATAATGAAGTAGATGTGTTTGTAACAAAAAGAAATAAAGAAAAAGATAACCAAGATGGAAATGATCCTAAGAAGATGAAACGAGAAACTAGTAAGAAACATAGGAGAAGAAAGTTGGGTGTGCAGGATTTTCTTATTTCATTGGGACAAGGACCATACTCCATCTTAGACGATTTGTCCAAATGGCCTGCAAATATTACATATGATCAACTCTTGGCTATGTCTTCCGAGAAGAGGCGGGAGGCTGTGAAGTGAACTCAATGCTCAACGAAGGAAGGAGGTTGAGGTCCTATTTTAGAGGCGAGAGGAAGATCCCTATGCTCCACAAGCTGAGGTATTATGTAATGGTATTTCAATTCATGATGTCTTAGTTGATGGAGGTGTTGTAGTTAATGTAATGACCAGTCTCAGTAATGAATATGTTGGGTTTAAAAATTGATCGCCCTCAACACTTATGTTAATGTCATTAAATAAAGGAAAAATAAACCGAAGGTGTAGTATCAAATGTGGCAATATACATTATGGGTGTTGTATGTGTGGTATACTTTCATGTGATGAAAAAATGGTATGCTTTGTGTACCCAATATTGTTAGGGAAGACCATGGCTAAGGAGAGTTCATGCAAGAAACTATTGGAATGAAGGCTTCATGACACTTGGACGTGTGTAGAGAGAGGTGAAGATAAACGTGATCCTCGACATCATAAGGCAAAACACGTGGATTCAAGTATGAAATGATGATTGGACATCCTCGATTACTCAAGTACTTAGTGAAGTGGACACTTTGAAGATGAAGAAAGTGAGGTTGAAGTTTCGGTCATGGATATCCTTCCAGTCACACCGACTCATGATCCCATAAAATTATCTAAAGAAAATTGATGACCATCTCCAACAAATAAAGATTGGTGATCTTTGTGATGGAGAGTGAGAAGGAATCCTACCTCAGGCTCTTTCAATGAGTGCTATAGTTTTGCTAATGGATATAGCGGATACAACCAAGTTCGTATAACGAGAAAGATCAACTAAAGACCACGTTCACCACTCCTTGGGAATTTTTGCTTATAGAGTTATGTCTTTTGGGTTGTGTAATGCTCCAAAACATTCTAGCGCTTGATGAATAGGGTGTTTGAAACCTACATTGGGAACTTCATCGGAGTATTTTGGATGATTTTTGCATCTATGGGAGCAAGATGGTCCACTGCGCACTGAGATGGAGACAACATTTCAAAGGTTAGATGAAGCACAAGCCTCACTAAAACCTACAAAGTGTGTCTTTGGATGTTCTAAAGGTGTTTTGTTAGGGCATGTTGTATCCAGAGATGGTATTGGTATTGATCCTGATAAAGTTTCAAAAATCAAAGAGTTACCATTTCCTATGAATAAAAGTAAGTTGAGATCATTTTTAGGCCATGTGGGTTACTATAGAAGGTTCATCAAGAATTTCTCAAAGATTGCATAGCCACTAACCCAGTTCTTGAAGAAGGATGTTACTTATGAACCAGAAATAAGGCGCATGAAGATTTTGAACAACTAAAGGAAGCCACCGATGTCTTCACCTGTTTTAAAGAATCCAGTTGGAGCAAGCCATTCATTGTGTATACTTGATGCCTCAGATGCAACACTAGGAAGTACTCTGAGCCAAAAGGATGAAAATGGGAATGATCATCCAATTTACTTTGGGAGTAGACAAATGAGCAAAGGCTGGAGGTAAATTATCATGTAATCTGAAAAAGAGGCTCTAGCAATCATTTTTGTTGTAAAAAGTTTAGAAATTACTTGCTAGGGTAGAAATTTATAGTTGTAATGATCATTAGGCTCTAAAATATATTGTCAATAAGCCTAACCCATCGGGAGGATAGCAAGATGGATAATTTTGCTACTGAGAATTTGAATTTGATATTATAGATAGGCTAGGAAAGAAGCATGTCAATGCAGATGCACTCTCTTGAGCCTATGATGGTTTAGGTTCACCTTGTGATGATGATGATTTCCCAGATGCAGCATTGTTATCTCTTGACACAATCCCTAGTGAATACATAGATATTTGGAATTATCTAAATGAATTCAAGTTTCCTGATGGTTCCAATGCAAAGACTAAGAGGAAGATTACTCAATCCAGATTATCCATATTCTATTCTGCATGGAGTATTAATTCGAATAGGACACGATGGACAAAGATAAGAGGGTAGTTGGATGTTATCAAGGGAAGGAGATGATAGACGAATTCCACAATGGTACATGTGGAGGACACTTCTCTGGACAACTTACAACAAGAAGGATCTTAGATGCAGGTTATCACTGGCCCACTCTTTTTAGATATTGTTATAATTATTGTAAGACATGTGATATTTTTCAAACACATGGTAACCGTAAGACTTCATCAGCTCCATTATGCCCTATTCTTCCACTTGGTCCCTTTGAAAAGTGGGAAATAGACATTGTAGGTCCACTTCCAACTACCCCACGCCAAAATAAGTATATTGTAGTTGCCACAGATTATTTAACCAAGTGGGTTGAAGCTAGGCCATTGAAAACAACTTCCATGGATGAAGTGGCAAGGTTCATATATGAACGCATTGTCACTAGATTTGGTTGCCCATTATAAATTGTAACAGATCAAGGAAGCCACTTCATTAATGAGGTGGTAGAAGCCCTAGTCAACAAGTTTTATATTAAGCATGGGAAGGCAACAACATACAAGCCAAGCATAAATGGATAGGTGGAGCGAACAAATTTTGTGTTGTGTCAAATTCTAGCAAAAGATGCAGGCCTTGCAGTACATAAGTGAGATAAAAGGATTCATGCGGCATTGTGGGTATATAGGGCAACATCAAAGTCGGCAAGAACGCGATATTCCCCATTTCAGTTTGCTTATGGCATTGATCCAGTTCTTCCTATTGAGTTTGATATTCCCGCTTATGAGAGTTATGCAAAATGAAAGGATGGATGAAAGTGATTCAATAAAAGAAAGGTTGGTACATCTTCATTTTCTAGAGTAAATGAGGGAAATAGCGAATGATACAAGCTATAAGACAAAAATGAAGCAGAAGGAATACTTTGATCAAAAGATCTGTTGGTCTCCATTTCATGTGAGTGACTTGGTTCTAGTATATGATTCCAGATACAAAAAAGAAGACAGAGAAAATTTCTTCCAAAGTGGATGGGGCCCTACAAAATAGCAACTGTGCATGAAAATGGTACATATCGACTGGAGGAATTGGATGGTACTCCCATTACAAAATGGGTCAACCATGACAAGTTAAAGATTTTCCAAGCACCAGCTTCAGAATGTCCATAAGAGTCTACTCCGAGGACGGAGTAGAAGTTAGGAAGGGGAAAATGTCAACATTAAAATTTTCCTCCGTAATTTCTATTTTATTAATGTATGTATTAGGAATAGGATGTTGTTAAGTATAATTAGTAGTGGCATCCAATAGAAGATAACGGTGCCATCAGTATGGTGCCACCAATAATGTAGAGTACGGTAATAGTCAAAGTACAATAGGAATGTTGTAAAAAGTAAATATTTGTCGTAAGTGGTCCGGTAATGTTAAAATGTCAAAGTTGGGATAAGTAGAGAAGTAGGGTCTACATGATTAGGAATTAGAAATATTATATTTGTAATAAGGACAAAGAGTGATGTCATAAATATTTTGTATATTTTATTTGTGGAAAAGTCTAAAAAGGTGGAACCCATGTGAGATGATAAGGTTTATCTTATCTTAGAAGATAAGCCTACATGTAAAGGCAAGAGTTTAGGCATGGAATATGATTGGCCGGAAGATATTTCCTATCCTATCTTAGAGATAAGGTGGATAAGCCTGAATTCCTATAAATAAAGAGGCCACCCCCTCATTTAGCATAGAGAGAAGTAGTGAGAAATATTGTATGAGTAAGTGTGTAAAGGAAGCCATCATTTTGAAGGTGTGTTAAAGAAGCCATTAAGAGGTGTAATTGTGAAGTTTCTCCCATAGTTATTGTTTGAAGGCAAATGAAGTTAATAACACTTGAAGAACCTCATGGGTGAGATTGTAACAATTTCATGTTGATATTATAATTTACACTGATATTTTAGATTTATCATTATTCCTTCTTATCATAGTCTATGGTATTCTTGTGTTATGTTTTTTGTTGTGTTTCTAGATTACATCCACCAAACTAAGAGCATGTGTATTAGTTGATAATCATAGCATGAGGAGTTCTGTGAAGAATTATCATAGTGCCGGATTGGTGTTGACGGGACAAATTTAGAACAAATAATAATAATAATAATAATAATAAGAGTAGGTTCAACCATAGCACACAAAATAGGATCAAAGGAGGTGAAAAGAAGAAAACACTTTACACACTCCTCAATTTTCCCCAACTACACCAATTAAAGAAGTGTGAAGGCCTAGGCCCATAGAGGAAGAAGAGTAGCCAAGGGAACATCATGAGGAAGAAACCTTTCAAATAGGTGGAGAAACATAGAGGAGAAAGGGATATCCAAAGTGACACACATAGTTGGTGAAGAACATGATCAAGAGTATGAACAGGAGATATTATTCCATTATAAATAACATGTGCGTGAGAAGGAGAATGAGCAAGAGTGCAAAGAGGAGTGCAAAGAAGAGCACAAGGAAGAACAGGAGGAAACAAGACTTGGATAGGATGAGCAATAGGACATCGGTCCAATGCGAGAAAAACCACGTAGGAAGTGCACAATGATGGGATTAGGATGAAGGAAGAAGCCATGATATTCTCCAAAAATAAAAATTAATAAATTTAAGGCATGATTACTTTATCACGGTTTCACTCAAAAAATGGTACCAACTTGTTTGAAACCTTTTCTCTTGTAGCCAAAATGACCACTTTGTTAGGAATCTTCTAGCGTTATCTCGCTCAATATGGTTGGGAGATTCAACAAATGGATGTTAAAATAATTTTCTAAGTAGTGACCTAAAGTAAGAAATCTATATGCATTAACCTAAATTTTTGAAGAATCAGGGAAGGAACTATTTGTGTGTAAACTAAAAATCCTTATATGGGCTTAAATAAGCTCCTAGAGCTTGGTATGCTAAAATAATTAGGTTCTTTGATGATATTGGTTTCAAAAAAATTTTATGATAATGATTTTTTTTGCATAGTATGAAAAAATCATTAATATCATTATTGTATTATATGTTGATGATATTTTTCTTACTAGTAGTGATAAGAATCTTATTCTTAGATTCAAAGAAAGATTAAGGATTTTTTTGAAATGATTGACTTAGGTCTACTAAATCTATTATTGCATATCAATCTCAACATGTTACTAAATCTATTGATGGTAAACATGTTTCCATTCCCATTGAAGTTGGTGTTAAATTAGATCCAAAACTTGCATGTGATAAATTTAATCCTACTCTATATAGACAACTAGTTAATAGTTTAATTTATTTGACTATTACTAGGAAATATATTTCATATATAGTAGGAGTTGTTTCTAGATTCATGCAGATCCTTATGAGGATCATTGGAAAATGAAAAAAGAATTTTAAAATATGTTAAAGGAACATTTAATTATGGTTTTTATTATTCTTCTTGTAATGATGTAAAATTATTTGGTTATTATGATTCTGACCATGTTGGTGATATTATAGATAGAAAATCAACTTCTGTTATATTTTAAAGTTTGGTGCAGAGGCATCACTTGGAGTAGAAATAAGTAACTAAAACATTCTATCTCTTCTACTTTGAATCGAGTATAAAAGTGTTATGGAAGAAACAAAGGAAGCCATGTAGCTGAAAAGACAGTTGGATGAACTCCATATGGGGCATCAAAGGAAGCACTACTCTTCTATTTGACAACCAGAGTTGCATTTCTCTTATGAACAATCTAGTTCAACATCAAATAACGAATCATATAGAGATTCATATGCACTTCATTCGAGAGAAAGTCCTAAATTGTGATATTTATCTCAAGTTTTGTCCAATCGAAGATCAAGTTACAAATATTTTCATGAAGCCACTGAGTGTTGTAAGTTTTGAAAGTTTTATGCCTTGTTAGGACTTTATGAGTTTTCATTGAGGGGAGTGTGCATGACAATTCCACCTCTTAATGACTTTGTTTTGTAAACTTCCTATACTTCCTCCATTTTGTAAAAGATCACTATATGTGATTCTTAAGTAAATGATCACAACATGTGAGTTTACTTGTAATTCCCAACGAAAAATTAAAACTATGGGAGTTTTTGTTTTATAAAAGGCTCCATAATATTATGTAAGTATTCATATGTAAAGATATTTTCCTTATAATTTTTGTGGGAACATACATACATACATACATACATACATACATACATACATACATACATACATACATACATACATACATACATACATACATACATACATACATACATACATACATACATACATACATACATATATATATATATGCTAGCTAAGAGTGTTGTTGATGATTTATGGATTATAAATCCTTTTGTATAAAAATAGTAATTTGGCATGTTTTCCCCACTTAACATTAAGGGGGAGTGTTGGGGTGATAATGTCAAGTGGGGACACCATTTAGGTGGGCCACCACTTCACCCCTTATTTTAAAATCTTATTTATAAACTTTTTTTTAATAATGTCGGCTCCCTTTCCACATTAGGTGGATGTTTAATTAAATATTTTGATTTAATTAAAGAGTGAAAGCTACCCCATGTGTGTAATCAATAGTGTGATCCCTCACGAAATAGGGATTGTGAAATTATGAGATTGTGTAGATTATTATTATTTCAACATTGTACTTTTTGTGTAATTGATTTGTGTGGGACCAAGGAGGAAGTGGAAGTGTTGGGTAAAAGTGTTTGGTAAATTCTAATAAAGGCAGTGCTTTATTTTGAAGTGGGGTTTTTACCTTCAGGTTTTCCCCACTATAAATCTTGTGTTGTGTTATTTACTTATGTTGTGGTTTTTTTACTTTGTAAAGTTACTTTGTATTTCTGCATTTACTTTATTTATTAAACTCTCTGCACATTACTAAAATCTATTATCTGTGGACTATAATTTAATTCTTGGATATTTAATAATTCAATTTAATAATTCCACTAGAATTTATTACAACAATGGTGTGTGTGGTTCACATTTTTCTTTACATTAAATTTGACGTTCATTTGACTTTCATGTGACAATTCAATTTGGCATTCATTTGATTATATCTTAGATAGGCACTTTTAATATATCTCAACATTTTTTATATGAATGCATTTAAGATATCTATTCTAATTTAAATCCTTTTATATTTACTTAATTGTTATTCCATTTAATTATTAAATATATACTTATATATGTATTGTGAATTCTTATTTAATATAATTCAAATAATACATTATTATGCAAATATTATGTTGCGAATTATGTTAAGTGGATTTTTTCATAACATCTCATACTTATGATCTTTATTCAAATGCTTGGCAAGGATTAACCACCACACAAGATTTGTTTCTTAATATATTTATTTAGGCCCGTAAAGGGAATGTCACAAAGGATTTGTTAAGGAAGTGTGTAAGTCTACTCCTCCATATTTGAACCAAACCTACCTCCCATCAATCCTAATAAAAGGGTTAACCTATTTTCTCTTTAATCTGTCTCTTCATAAATGATAAACATCATTATTTTTAAAAAGTAATTAAAAATATTTAAAACAGTAGAAATGTAAAATGTCATTTATCTATCATTTTCTATGGATAGGCCAAACACACCCAAGAAAAACGTTTGGGTAAGCATCCCAAGAAATAATTGTTTAAAATAAAAAAAGAAGAAAAATAATATATTACAATATGGATAAAAAAATTCCATTGGGTATATCTTGTGTTTTATAAATGCTAAAATATTTAATTAAGTATTTAATTACTTACTAGAAATCAAACATGAGTAGTGTGATGTGAATGCTGAAGGAAATGTGACATGCACATGATTTGGAAATGAGAACAAAGTATGGTGCAAAAAGAAGAAAGGGAATAAATAAATGACTTTTTAAATTAGATATTAAGTAAGACATGTACAAGTAATGGAGAATACAATTTTTACCCGTAGAAATTTGAATAGGATGGTAGATTGAGAATCTATAAAAGAAGAGAGGAATGGTAGTATGAAAAAGTAGGGAAGGGAAATGTAGAGGGGTTTATGAGTGGAAAAATGTTTAGAGAATGTAGGCGTGATTCCTCGTTATTGTGAGACTGCAATATCACGTGAAATGTACAATGGAAATGCCAAAGGGGATCTTTAGAAGAAAGCAAATTAGAGGAAGAGAAACAATGGGAGAGGAAGAGGGGTGTAGAGTAAGGTCTTTCATGGTGGAGAATTGTAAGGGAAGGGAAAGCGAATGAGGGAGGCAATCCAAAACTATATATTCCGAGAGCCACTTGAGGTAATTGAAAGAAATAATTGATGCAAGGAATGTACGATGTGAACGCCAAAAGGGATCAAAAGAAGTGAAACTGGATGAAGAGAAATAGTGGGAGGGAAAGAGGGCTACAAGAAAAGGTGTTTGAGGCTAGAGAAGTGATGCACCATCTTAACTCAACGCCTCTATCTCAACTTTTAGAGCTTCATGAATACCCAGAAGGTCTAACAAGATTCATTGGCTCTCATTTTACCATAAAACCTTGCTCCTAAAGTTTCATGGCTTAAAATTTTGTCTAACTCCCTCTATCTCATTTGTTTTTTTATTTCTTGCTCTTGAGAAACCAACTCATTTGGGACAGTCCTAAATCCTTCATAAATTTTCTGGGTCTTTGTTTTAGGACTCCAAATTTTTACACAAGGTCTGTATATTTTATAACCCTCTCCACACAAAATTTTAGATCTTCAACATTCATCTAGCTCCTTAAATCAAGCATTTACCAGTCTGATTTCTGAATCTTAACATTTAGATCAGCCACAGTCATGTTTTACACAAAATGAAGGCAATATCATTAAATATTTCTCCTTATAAGTATTAAAACATATTATTCATACCTTGATAGGTGTATTTCATCTCTCATGCATTGGCTCTTGACTCCATTTCTCCAATTTAGTTTTGAAACCTCTTACTATGACTTTGAGATAAATACAAACCCCGACGATCGGTCTTTATATGCAATAAGGGTAATTGCTTCATTGATTCACCCCTATGATCATTCAAATACATAAAAAATACATGGATCCACCTTTGATAACAATCTAAGCTCGTGCTTCATCTAATTATGAACCAAAACTTGACTGTTTGCCTTTAAATATGTGCATTGTACATTCATTGTTTAACTGAAAAATACAGTCATGTATATCTCGAGCGACACAAACCCATTCTATTTGAAATTTTGACAGTAGTTAGATAGGGTAAATACAGAGATATCCTGAAATTTTCAGCCAATTTCATCCATCCAGTCAAAAGATATGCGACGCCCTAGATCGGGCCCGAGAGCCTTCAAATGGCTAAAACGCTCAAATTACACTATTTCAAAGCTTATAAAAATAATGAATAGCTTCATGCACACCTGTGGGAGCTTTTTATATTAATAATCAGAAGAAATACACCTTACAAACACCACCGAGGGCACATTAGCTCGCTGCCTCGCCGGGTTCTTAACACAGTCCTCCTTCAAACATGAAAATTCATGCAAACAGAGGTATATTCTTCTTCTAAAACCTCATACCTTCCTTCTCCTTCATCTCTACAACCATGAGAACCTCTCGTCTACTTCATCTCCATCGAATCACCTATGAAATAGGTATTCATTAGCTAAGAATAGACTCTAACAACCCCTAAACTGACTCCACAATACCCTAACAAGACTTAATCAATATTCTAATCCTAGAATATTAATGGATATCAATCCAATACTTCTTCCAACTCGTGCATGGACTAACAAACATGATGACATGGCATTTGAAGTCCTTATTTAGCCCATATTACCCTTTAAATGCCAAGTCAAGTCACCTTATCAACTTCTTACAAGCATATATTCATTTTTACAACATATTTAACTCTAACACACCTATAGACAACATTTATCATGGTCTTGTATGACCTTATTATGCCTTGGTCCTTGATGCTCCTGCATCAGAGTGCCCTTGAGAGAAATAATTTGAGCTCCTGCTCAAATGGTTCTTCTTCTTTCTTGTCTTCCAATTCTTCCTTATTGACTTTGCTGGTATAGTTTGTCTCCTCCATCTGCTCTTGCATTGCCTCTCCTCAATTCTGCTCTTCTTGCTTGCTCCTTGCTTCATCTTCCTCTTCATGGTCTTTGTCTTCACCTTGCCTCTTGTTGGTCGTCTATCTCCTTCACTAAGTATGTTAAATCTGGTTTGTGTTCATAACAGCATGTAGCTACAGCTCCTTGATCATTGCTAAGAATGTTCTCACAAGACTTGATAGTCTTCTCCACCGCTTTCTATCAATAATACTCTTTCTCTTTCATTTTTGGCGTTTTGATAAGCTTGCTTCACCTTAGGAATGAAGTGAAGGTCTGCAATGCAAAAATCTACCTCCTTAGCCTGCTTTGAAGTTTCATATGCCTCCTCAACTGAAATTTGATTGTCTTCTATTAACTCTTCACTTGTATGGTCTTCATGTCTATCTACATGATCCTCCTTGGCTTGATATATGACTTCCTCTAATGCCTTTAGTTCCTCTTGCATGCAGCTGCTCCATACTTTTGTACTCAAAATCACATTTTTGTGCTTCTTCACCTTCAAATGCCTCAACTTCATCATCACATGTGTCTTCTATATCTTCTCGTTCCTCTTGTCTCATGAACTTTCCCATTGAATCATACACTTGATTCATCTCTTTGTCTACCAAACCTGCATTCACAATATTAACAACACCATTAGAAGTAAAGGGTTGAGGCCATGAAGCCTCTTGAATGTCTACAGAGTGCTCTTCTTCTCCATTTCTTTTTGTTTTTGCTGTCATTCTCTTCATCAGCTCTTCTAGTATCTTCATTTCTTCTTCCAAGTCAGCTCCATCAACTTCTCTTTCATCTTCATCATATATAGGACCTGTTTTGTCTTCATCCTTCTCTGAACTCTGACTTCCCTGACTGTACTCAGCTCTTGCTTCACCATCTTTTGAGGACCTTCCACTTTCCATTACTTCATGTTTGATGACTTTGTACTGCTGCTCCTTGAAGCTCTTAGCTTGCCATACCTTGTACTGGATGACCTTAGGTTGATACACCATTTTTTTTTCATGTTTTCTTCTCCATTCATGAGCTAGATTGTGTTTGTACTCATTTCTACTCTCTTGTGCACCTACATACTGGACTGATTTTATCTTGTAAACTGAATTTTCCTCCATACCTTGCCTTGGTTCTTCATGACTGAGCTCAAGTTTGATGGTCTCCTTCTTGGACTCTACCTTCTCCTCTTTGTCCTTAGTTTTCTCAAGCCATTTAGGCATCACATAATTATGCTTGATCTCTTTGGGTAGCATATACTTCTGATGACCTGCTGATTTATCTTCATTCTCTATTTCCTTGAGCCTTCTAGGCATTACATGATCACACACATCTTCTTGTGTTAACATCTTATCATTATCTTGCTCTAGGTCTTCTTTAATGTCAGAAACATCACTCTCATAAATCTGATTATCATATTCAATCATCATACTTACTTGTTCAATGGCTTTTAGCTTGCCTATGTCCTCCTTAATGGCTTCTTGTCGGCTTTACTTTCTTCCCGGAATTCTTCTTCACTTGGGATGCTATCCAATGCATCATAATACTCCATGTTCTCTGTCATGATTCCCTTGTCATCATGGAAGTCTTCATTCTTTTCATATCCCTCTTCAAGCTGGTCCTTGCAGTTGTCTTGTTCATTTCTCTTCATGGGTGCTTGGCTTACACCATCCTTCATATTTCTCAAGCTCGTAAGATTAAACTGCATCAACAAGTTCTTCATACCTGCAAACATAAACACAAGCTTAGATATAAAAACAAGAGACCATAGTGTCTCCATGAGTGCTCCTTTCCTTAGCACCTTCCTCTCATTCTCCTTTCCTTCCTTAAGTGCTTGTTCTGGCACTTTTTCTTCTTTCTTGTTCTCTACAATGAGAACTTCTTTCACCTCTTCTTGTTGCTCATTTGGCAACTCTTCTTTCTTCCTCAAGGCATCCTTTCTGTGCCTTCTATCTCTTTTCACCAATGACCTCACAGGCCATTTCATCTTCCCTCTCAATACTAGGCCACTCTTCTTCTGATGGCTCTCTTCTTCTCGCAAATCAGTAACCACATGGTGGTCACTTTCTCCAAATCTCTCTTCACTTCATCTATTTCTTTTTGAAGTGCCAATCTTCCTCTCATCTTCTCCTCTTTCCTCTTTTTCTCTTTCTTTTCTTGTTCCTTTTGATAGCTTAGGAACTTAACCAATTCACACACTGCTCCTACCTCCATGACTGATTCACTCACAAACTTTACAATATGGAGTTCTCTGAAAATTATAGAAATAAATAGCTTGAAAACATGTGTTTGTTACCTTGAACTCCTTGGTATTGGATCTACCTTTCGTTTCCTGTTATGGCTGTCCTTTGATCTCCTATCTCGCTCTGATACCAAAAATGATGCACCATCTTAACTCAGCGCCTCTATCTCAACTTTTAGAGCTTCATGAATACCCAGAAGGTCTAACAAGATTCATTGGCTCTCATTTTACCATAAAACCTTGCTCCTAAAGTTTCATGGCTTAAAGTTTTGTCTAACTCCCTCTATCTCATTTGTTTTTTTATTTCTTGCTCTTGAGAAACCAACTCATTTGGGACAGTCCTAAATCATTCATAACTTTTCTGGGTCTTTGTTTTAGGACTCCAAATTTTTACACAAGGTCTTTATATTCTATAACCCTCTCCACACAAAATTTTAGATCTTCAACATTCATCTAGCTCCTTAAATCAAGCATTTACCAGTCTGATTTCTGAATCTTAACATTTAGATCAGCCACAGTCATGTTTTACACAAAATGAAGGCAATATCATTAAATATTTCTCCTTATAGGTATTAAAACATATTATTCATACCTGGATAGGTGTATTTCATCTCTCATGCATTGGATCTTGACTCCATTTCTCCAATTTAGTTTTGAAACCTCTTACTATGACTTTAGAGATACTCATACAAACCCCGCATCGATCACTTTTATATACAATAAGGGTAATTGCTTCATTGATTCACCCCTATGATCATTTAAATACATAAAAATACATGGATCCACCTTTGATAACAATCTAAGCTCATGCTTCATCTAATTATGAACCAAAACTGACTATTTTTTGCCTTTAAATATGTGCATTGTACATTCATTGTTTAACTGAAAAATACAGTCATGTATATCTCGAGCGACACAAACCCATTCTCTTTAAAATTTTGACAGTAGTTAGATAGGGTAAATACAGAGATATTCTGAAATTTTCAGCCAATTTCATCCATCCAATCAAAGATATGCGAAGCCCTAGATCGGGCCCAAGAGCCTTCAAATGGCTAAAACGTTCAAATTACACTATTTCAAAGCTTATAAAAATAATGAATAGCTTCATGCACACCTGTGGGAGCTTTTTATATTAATAATCAGAAGAAATACACCTTGCAAACACCACTGAGGGCCTGTAGCTCGCTGCCCTGCCAGGTTCTTAACACAGTCCTCCTTCAAACATGAAAATTCATGCAAACAGAGGTATATTCTTCTTCTAAAACCTCATACCTTCCTTCTCCTTCATCTCTACAACCTTGAGAACCTCTGTTCTACTTCATCTCCATCGAATCACCTATGAAATAGGTATTCATTAGCTAAGAATAGACTCTAACAGCCCCTAAACTGACTCCACAATACCCTAACAAGACTTAATCAATATTCTAATCCTAGAATATTAATGGATATCAATCCAATACTTCTTCCAACTCGTGCATGGACTAACAAACATGATGACATGGCATTTGAAGTCCTTATTTAGCCCATATTACCCTTTAAATGCCAAGTCAAGTCACCTTATCAACTTCTTACAAGCATATATTCATTTTTACAACATATTTAACTCTAACACACCTATAGACAACATTTATCATGGTCTTGTATGACCTTATTATGCCTTGGTCCTTGATGCTCCTGCATCAAGAAGTGTATGGGAATGGAAAGAGGAATCACGGAGGTAACAACTGGAATATATTCTCTAAGAACTAAAAGACATGGATTTCATTTTTAATAGGGGGAAGCTCATGTTCGGAAGACATAGATGAAACATTCGATGGAGGTATGTCGAGAAAGTGGATCCGTAATGACCAATTGTTGTAGAAATCAGTAGAACCTATTTTAAGTTGTGAGGTATATTAATTATAGGAAGTAGAAGCACAAACATGTGTCGATAATTGACACCTTCCAAATTGGTCATATGATTCTAAGGAAGATAAAGGATTTTGATTGCATGCTCAACACATTTTTTTCATGGATCATACTTGTTCCACAACAAATATTATTTTCTATGCATGTTCAATTAATTTTTTTCATGTATTAAATACATTTATATCACACACCTATTCCATGACTTAGTAAACAAGTGGGAATTAGATCATTTCATGTACCACAACTATTGGTTGGTTTAGATTATTCCTACCTAAATAATATACGATATGTTCCCTACCTTATATATAAAATTGAAAAGGGTTCCATACATAATTATGATTAGGGGTTTCATAGGAAATAGTAATGAGGGATTACATGTAGCTATAAGGGAAACAAATAGGGTTTTCTCTAGGCATGAGGCACATAGTTTTTACATGTGTGGGCATTGTAGGAAAAGTACACTGGATTTAAATACCTGCATGTCCCACACCTACACCACAAATCAATAAAAATAAGGGAATTAAAAACTTACATGTCTTGCACCTACTTACCAACTTATATTATTCATACCCAAATAATATCTACTACGTGCTCCACTTTATAAAATATTGTGATAAGAGTTTTATATAAAAATGAGATCGGGGGTTTCATACATAATTGTGAATAGGATTTTTTGTAGTTATCAGGGAAAAGAAAAGGGTTTGTCTCTACTCATGAGACACGTAATGTTTCTAGGTGTCGACAATGTAGGTAAAACCTTGGAAGTGTGAAGGATGATGTAATGTGATTTAGGTGAGTAATATGTTTGGGAGGGAGTTTTTAGAGATGAAAATGTGACAATTAAAATTACTCCCAAGGATCGGGTAGTTGGACACGTAAAAGGAATGGTTAAGGAAGATGAAGACACAAATCGAAGGTTATAAATAAAAAAGTGAGAATGTATGCTTAAGGAATGTATGCATGAAATGAATGTTCAAGGAAGACGAAGACATGAATGTAAGGTCAAAAATAAAAATGTGAGAAATAAATACATGCATGCCCATACTTTGTCAAGGAGGTGGATTGTTCCCAGGACAAATTAAATGTACTACATGCTCCAGTTTTTTATCTTGATATCACTTACAACATGCGCATGATTTCAAGTCACAATTGTAGGGACCAAAAATTTAAAAAGAATAAAACCCAATAAATGTTTGTTTTCAATTTGAATTTTAGTTCTTCTATGGGAATAAGAGAGGAACAGTCAATCATCAATAACTGAGCCACATAAGCGATTGTCCATAAGATAAAAAGGTGGGTTTCATCAAATATTTAAAAGATAGATCTCATTTGCAATATTCACATCAATGCAATTTGATTTTGCATGATATCTTCCATATTTTATATTTCATCTTGCATGATTGGATTACGATAATCATTATCCATTTTAAAAAAAATTGCAGGTAGATACACATAAATTCCATAGAATGTAGCAGGTTAACATCAAAACCAAAATATCAATAACATAAACAAGCACGTAGAAAAATGAATCATCACAAAATTATCAAGGTTATTTTCACTGGTAATAATGATGTCATAATACAAACAAATAAAAAATGATATAAGAGAATTATACCAGAGTTTAATTCTATTTGAATATGCATGTAGCATACAAAATAGTGTGGGTGATCCCTCAAAGATACTTGACAGTCGGTAGAAGTTTAAGAAGGTAAACATTCTTCTTAATGCAAAATGAAAAGAAAGGATAAATTATTTCATAACAACTAAGATTGAAGTAGTAACTCAAACAGGGATAGTCCATGTTGTCAAGAGTTCTCCACTTCAATGAAAATGCAATATTGTTAAGACATTTGAAATAAATGTTTTACCATGATATAAAAAAGGCCATAAAAGTAAAGTAATGACTACTTGGCCTAGTGGACCATTTGGAACAAATAGTTGAACCTAATATTGTTAAAAAATGCCTCATATGTGCATATGTGCAAAGAGAGATGATTGTGGGGGCACCCAAAACAAAAAGTGTATCTTTTGGACTCACCGAATGATTCTCAAGAGTATGGTATACTAATTCTCTGCATGATGCAAACCAAAAAAACACATGATAATTTATAGAGGTCTCCACCATGTCATCTGCAATTGCATAACAATGATTGCAAATCAAGTGTCAAAGGTAGAGCCAAGGAGGACATTGAAGAACCTTAAATTATGGGTCGCATATCTATATGCACCTTAAAGTTGGAAATTTCACTATGCATTTGTAGACAAAAGACTCTCAGGAAGGTATGTTTCATCTCTTTGCATCATTCAAGACACACACCCCTTTACTAAGGGACTAGTTAAAAGGAAACACTTTTATGTAGTAGACAAGTGAAAGCAATGTCAGTTTCCTCTACTACAACATTTGAGTTCCACATCTTACAAATTCTACATACCTAAAATATGACGCATTTTTATTTCTAATAGAGCTCGTAGCTTACCCAACGACCATGTCAACATCGACATCTATTCGAAGAAATAAATTGTGCCTCCTTGAAACTCTCCACCTTACTCACTTGTATTCAGTTTATTTTCCTCTCTAGATCAAAAGCATGGAAAACATTCAATTTAAGTAACACACTCTTAGGAAAGCCCAATGTAGACACCTAAAATTAGCACCGCTAATTCTAGTGTCGGCGTCCACCAAGCCCCCTCATTATCACATTATGCCCATCACATTCATATCAACATCAACATCATTTTCATACTCACCTAAATCTACATCCATCATTAATTAACATATTACCATATTCTTCATCTTAGATTGTATGCTTATAAACATGTACCCTCCATTAGATTAATTAAACTTGTCATCACACCATTCAAACGACATCACATTTCCTAGGTAATATAACCCTTTTCTTGGCTAAATAATTAATTAATTTCATCCTTACACCTAATTCATCCCAACTCACTAGTTACTGATTAGTTGAACTAAAACTTCTAAATATATTAATCTTAACCACCTCTAACTTATCCTCATGTGGACTCCTCCACACTCCCTAGTTGTAACTAGTTAAATTAGCAACCTTCCATAAATATTTCCCTAACCACCTCTAACTTATCCCCATAACCACCTCCCGCTCCTCACTAGTTCTAACTAGTTAAATTAACAACCTTATATAAATACAACCATAACTACCTCTAACTTATCCCCATAACTACCTCCTACTCTTTACTACTCGGGACTAGTTTAAATTGGGAAACCTTCTAATTTATCCCTACTCTATCCTAACCACTCTAAACCTCCCTCTTGACATCTCTAACTTATCTAGCTATGATTCCCCTAAATATTCAACCACCTAAGATCAAAATAGAAGTTTTATCATCCCAAACTTGAACTTCGTATAATTGTTAGCGATTCCCAAATCTCGATGATTCTCTCCTATTTAATCTATAAATACAAGATCTAAGCCTCCCTTTGGGAGAGGATGGGAGGTGGACGTGACCCAAGGAGTTCATATTGTATAGTTCTTACATCATAGACATCTCATAGAACTAGAGATTGTCCAACAAATAGTCAAAGCATCTTCGAACTTCATTCATATGTCCAGAATCACATCAACATTCTTCTTACATCAACAATCTTCCTCTATCGGGTAATATCACCTTTTGTTCCTCATTTCTCAAATTTATGCAAGGTAATTGGTTTCCATTGTTTAATTACATTATTATGCATCATTTCTAAGCTTAAATTTGCATTTCTAACATTCCTTTTGAGTCCCATACTCATCCATTATTGGCGTGTACATTTTCATAAGAATCGCCGACAATTTCCATAATTACCAAAGATTGGATGAATCACTAGAAATTCAGCCCCAATCACCTACAATTTTCTAAATAACTAGAAATATATTGAATTCATATTTCTGACACATCTTTCGGTTTGTAAAATAGAGCTACGGTTCTCAAGTTATCATCAAAACATCAGAGGTTGGTTTTTAGATCCAGAGCTTCACCATAAAAAAATCATCATCTAGAGCCTTTTCATATCTAGTTTCTTGGCAGGAAAAGAGTTTGATCTAGTCTTCCATGGAGCGCAACATAAAACATCATCCATCCACATCTGTGGGTATCATAGAAACCCCGCCATATCGAGGTTTGGAAGGTCTTATCAGCTTGCTTGCAAACACAAGTTGAAGACTAGTAAGATTTATCCCAAACATTTTGGCATGCCTGGTGGGACACCCCATCCCTTGTTTCTTTGCTTCATTTCATTAATAAAATAGATTTTTTTATCCAATCCCTTGTGTGGTAATCATCTTCTATTAGGATAATCCCCGTGGTTGGCCCAATTGCATGCGATTGGACTATGTATTATTTTTGTTGTATATTGCTTCACAGTCTACTTTCCGCTTCTTGCTTTTTATTTTCTATTTCTTCTAACCTGTTTGTAGGTCACTATTTCTAAGAGAGCTTGCTTACTGCATCATCAAGATTGCTTACTTTTTTTCATAAAATCCAAAAAATAAAAAAGGGAGTGCTCTCATGGTAAGTCTTAAAAACTTTCATTTTCTTTCAAGTTTTTCATTCTTGTTTTCTGTCTTCATCGAAAATCAAAATTTTGTACTTCTTGATCATATAACTTTAAATAGGGAAGTTAACTAGTTGCATTCACTTATATTTCCCTCACACACAACTAAATCAATTCAAAATCAAGAATGCATTCAAACATTCCTACCCATGTGAAACTGATTGGGATTTCATCACCCAACAAGGAAATTGACTCGGTGTTCTAGCCGAGTATAATCTCCTATCTATTAGTATATTTTGGCTCAACACCCAACTCCCTTATCACAGTGTGAAAGTGAAGTGAGGGGGTATGCCCCAATATACATGCTTGTACCGGTATAAGTACGAGTTTTTCCTCACGTACCTTTGGGTATATCAAGGACTCCACCCTTAAACATACCTGAAACCAACCATAGCTTGCCATTTCCTAGGACCCATCAACCATTTTTCACATTTCAATTTTCTTAATTAAATCAAGAAAATATAGGAGTGGGTCACTAATTACAAAGTAAGGTCTAATAATTACATCTTTTCTCACGACTGGGAGAGATTCAAAAACAAAGCTAAGACTGATACGCATAGTGCTAAAACTTTTACCGTTGTGGGCAGAGTCACTGGAAAAATGGGGGGTCCGCCTTGCAAGACAGAGCCCACCCATAATCCAACGTGGAAAGATGATACAGGGCTTTGGAACTATCTTCAAATTGGGGGTCTTGTGAATTTTATTGAAAGAATACAAGGTTTTGATCAGGATATTTCTATTAAATTTGCTCAGGGATGGAAGAATCGTGTAGTTAAGTACAACAACATTGAGGTTGAGATAACAGAGGAGCTTATCGCTCAAGTCACGGGGCTCAGTCTTGATGGCACCAAATTCTTTAACAAGAGGGTGGACAGAGAGGTGGAGGCAAAGAAATTCCTAGACGAAGGGGAACATCTTGAATTTGTGACACCGACATCAAGTTGACTTCGATTCCTGAGCCTTTTGCTGAGCTCGCCAGGATGGTTGTTAGGTATGTAACTCTTGAGGGGAGATTTTTTACTATTCCTCAAAAACATTTGATCTTTCTTAACCACTTTCGTAGAAACATAATCATCAACTTCCCTCATTACTTGATAAACTCGCTAGAGAAATCCATTCGGGAAGTGCAAAATCATACTAGGGTAGTTCCACTCCATCAAGGGCTAATACTACTTATTCACCACCACTACTCAGCCTATCCCCGCTTGGATTCTGCTCCTCCCTCTCCCTTCATTCCTCCCCCTGCCCCCACTACCTCCATTCCCCCTACTCAAAAGGAAGATTGACACTGCTTCATCTAGCAAGAAAAGGAAGGGTATGAAAACTAAGGTCCCTGCTTCTCAGAGGGTTCTTAGAAGTCACAAAGACCTCGAGCTTGCCGAGAGTCTCTTGCACATCAGCCATCCGGTGGAGGAGCCTAAGGAGGAGGATTTGTTGGTCAGAGTGGGCAGGATGGAAAAGGAAATTCAAGAGCTTAAGAGTGTTATCAGAAATATGGAAAAAGCTAAGGGAAAAGGGAAACTACAAAATGATGATGAGGAGGATGTCATTGCTGAAGTTTTCAAGAAGCTACAATCTTTGGATGGTAGACTGGGAAATGTAAAAGGCTGTAATGACTGCATCCTATCTGCCCTTAAAAGTATTTACAATTTCATCGAACAACATGTTCATAGTGTATGCAGTCTCAGCGGGATTACTGAGGACATTTGGGGCCCCAAGGAGAAAAGAGATATGGCAATTGCTCAGGCAGATTTGAAAGACCCTTCTCAGGCCACAACCATTGCATTCTTTGTCTCACTTCAAATGATCAAAGCCAAGATTGACTAGGCTATCAAGTGATGTAGATCTATCTTTGTTATTTACTAGTTACTGAAGTTCTTTGTTGGATGACAATTTTGGTGTTGTTTTTTGGTTGAGATATTCTAGAGATAGATATCTCTTGTTTGTTTTTTGGTCTCTTCTACTATTTTTTAGATCATTGTACATCTTGATCCTTTTCTATTACTATGTTGTATTATCCGGCCGTTAAGCCCTCTGGTGTTGGTTGTTTTGCTCTTTTTTGGGCTGTTTCTTCCGCTTTTGGTATCTGGCTTTTGAGCCCTTTTGTATACAGGGTATAGTCCCTTCAAAACTATTTACCCTTAATAAAAAAATCAAGAAAATCTAAAATTTATTCTTCTTGTTTATCTATTGTTTGTAAATCCATCCATTTAGTTATTTTTTATTGATTAGGAAATTGTGTGTTTTTGATAGCAATTTCATGATTAAACCTCAAAAAATATGTATACACCATTATCTACATCGTTACAACATCATAACCCATTTTATCAACCTATCACATCTCACTCTAACATGTTTCCAAAACCATCTAGGCCATCTTATGTTCCCTATGGAACTTCTACCTCTTATCCAATTCAACAATCCTACAATAATCCCATCCAACAAACCTATGACTATTCTTCACAACCAAACTATTTCCAAACTATTGCTTCTCATTCTATGTCCAATGTATCTCATCAAGTGGTATTTCTAACATCCCCTTCTTCATCAAAATATCAATATATCCCCATCCTTCATCTAATCAATCCATCTCTTCTTCAATCCCATTTTCAGTACCTCAAACATCCCAAATCCATACACATATCCCTACTTAGGCCCAATCAACTCCTCTCATCCAACAACAACAACATACTCAAAATTTTTCCACATCTTCCAAAATCCCTTTATCAAAATCCACTTCACAAAAAATATCATCTCAAGCTACCCCTCATCAATCTCTGCATTAAGCCCATCTATTACAAAACTATACTACTTCACATTTTCATCAGTCAAATCAATCACGTCCTCTTGTCAATTCCTTCACATTTAATCTTACAAATGATTCCATATAAGATATGTCAAATAGATTAGACAATTTAGAAACCACTACCAAAGGATCCAAACAAGTCCTCACTTATGATCAGGTTTGTAATGAACCCATCCATCTGTTAGTACCATATAATCCCTATCCTCCACATTGGGAATTGCCTGAATTTACCATGTTCCATGGCTAGGAGGATCCTCAGCAGTACACATACTATTGTTTAGACATTCGTGTTATCTCATCATCCATGATCAATATCTCCTTCTTAGAACCTTCCCTATATCGCTAATAGGACTTTCTTTGGATTGGTATAATTCCCTCCCTCAACATTCTTTGGTATCTTTCACATAGTTAGATATGTTATTTCTCAATCACTTTGCTATAAATGTTACTCACAAAGCACCATTTCCAGCCTTGCTACCATCAAACAATTAAAAATGAATCCCTTGGAGACTTTGTCACTAGATGACAGAGCACTATCAATCAATTTTCTTTTCCACTTCCATAGTTGGAATTAATCAAGTTGTTTACCCGATCATGTTCCCATCACATATCATCCACCCTTCAAATCTATACATTCCACACCTTTTTCAAAGCTTTCACCATGGCTAAGAAGTTAGAAAAACAATCCCTCGAAGAAGGCCATCTCGATCCTCAATCTCCACATGTCCCATATGATTCCCCTAGATCTTTCTACAATTTAGATGAGACTACACATGTTTTATTTTATTCCCTAGGTCTTCCTACGATTCAGATGAGACCACACGTTTCATTTGATTCCCCTAGGTATTTCTATGATTTAGACAAAACTACCACACATGATGACATTACTGTCTTCCTAACCCAACACCTTCGATAGATTCAGTCCCTATAAATGTTGTGCATCCTTCATATCACATCATCAATAATATTACATGTGATCTTCCCTATAAGAAGACCCATTCATCACCGATGTTTTCTCTTGAAAACTTAGAATAACTGTATCCTCTTTTCAATGATCCTCACATATCGATATCACCCATTTCCACTATCCAACCATCCATTACCTCCACACAACCCTTAGATTCAACTTTGGAATTCATTACTAAAGAAGCCTTTGTAATTGAAGATCTCGATATTCACTCACTTATAGAATTAATCAACAAACTAGAAAACTCACGTAATCCACCTTAGTCACACCTCGAAATAACATCCCCTTTGTCCACACTAGACTCAATCATATCGTCATCTATTCACTTATCTTCCATCTTAGAACATTTCCCTGAATAAAACACTACATAGTCAAATACCATCACACTAATGGCCTCACCCTTGTCATTTGACATGAGTCCCTCTTCTCTATCTAATGTAAATGTTATAAAATTGAAACCGATCACATTCACCACCTCATCCTCATCATCTATCATAAAACACCCTCCTTTACCTAAAATCAATACTAAAAAATCTAAGCACATGCCATCTAAGGTCTCACCTTTACCATCCATTTTGGGACCTCATCCTTTATCACAATCTAATTCTATCAAATCTACGGGTCTACCCTTACCATCAATTTTAGGACCCCATCCTTTAGCTCAATATCATGGCACACAATCAAACCCTATCTCATCCATCAACCATCCCTCCTCCTCTATTTTGGGACCTCATCCATCATCCAATCTTATCAATCACACATGTTATCCCTTTCTTGGGTCATATTCTCCCTCTTATCAACCTCAAAACATCCCTATGATGTTCCAACACCATAAAACATCCATGAATCCACCCCCATCCAAAAATAAGATGTGTCCTCCTAAGCACTCTCATAAGTCAAGGTCAAAATCCATTAATCCAAATCCCCCAAAAGGGACTTACATTGATATCCTTGATAGACTCATGCAGGCCTCTCTTATCACATTACCACCAATCAAAACACCCCATCCACATACTCAAAAACCTACCTGGTATGATCAAGAAAAAACCTATGCCTACCATAGAAGCCTAGGTCATAACATAGAGAGTTGTAAAGCGCTAAAATCCATAATATAACGAATCTTCCTCATCGATGATCTTCTCCTAAAAGAGGACCATCCTAACCCATTATCAACATTACCAACATCTTCACCCTCGTCAATGTCCTCAATGACATCTATAAATCAAGAGGGACATTCTCATTCTATCATTAAGAAGCCTTCATTAGATATCTCGTTAGAACCTTCCTTTAAAGGTCCATCAATCTCGTCAGCACCTTCCTTTGAAGGACCATTATCCTCATTAGCACCTTCCTTTGAAGGTCCATCAATCTCATCAGCACCTTCCTTTGAAGGTCCATCAATCTCATCAACACCTTCCTTTGAAGGACCATTATCCTCGTTAACTCCTTCCTTAGTAGGTCCATCAATCTTGTCGGTGGCTTCCTTTGGAGGACCATTATCCTTGTTAGTGCCTTCCAATAAAGGTCCCTCAATCTCATCAACACCTTCTATTGAAGGTATCTCAACCTCATCAATGTCCACACCTTCCCTTGAAGGTCTGTCAACCTCATCAACATCTATGCCCAAGCCACTGACAATGTCTTCACCAAAATTTAGAACCAAGGGGTCATCCTCAACCAAATCTCAACAAACCTTCCTCATGCATTTTCCCATCACCTTCTAGAGAAGGTCCCTTATCTCAAACCAGTATAATTCACCCACCTATATGAACCCAAAATCAACATACACAAAGAAAAGGAAAAACCAAAGCTTCATCATCTACCCCTCTTTATCAATTGTCCTCTCATGCCCCATCCAAATTTCCCACAGCCCCTTTGTCAAGGGCTCCTTTATTTACCATACACTCACTTAATCAAGACCAAAACTTCTATCATCCTCAGGACATCATTCCTTTTAACACATGTCATTTCTATCCACAATATTATGTTGGGAAGGCTCCTATCTACTGAGACTTTGAAAGTCTTACTTTACATACCTTCCTTTTACATGTCCTCACCAAACTATCATGTCAATACAATCAAAATGTCATCATTTCGAGTAAACATAAAATTTATTCCCTTAATTGGATCGGTCCATATAGTATGGGGAAACCTTGAATGTCTTGCACTTGTCCTTTCTACTATTAACACATCGACCGTCATGACAAAGTAGTCACATCAAAGATCTTATTCCATCATTAGCCAACCATTTTATCATCGTAATGATTTGAAAGCATGTGGTTTTCCATGAAAGATCCTAAATACACCTTAAAGATGAACACCATGGCTCTATTCATCGCATCTTTCACATGGACAAGTTCCTCTTTAGCAGGAACCCCATAATCATTACATCCATCCACCTTGTCTACTAACCAAAGACATGTCTTGGGGAACACATGTGTAGTTTGTGTACACATATTTTCCCCTCCTTGAAATGGCTTATTAGGGTCTTTCCTTAGATCATAATAAAATCAAAATATCTATGTATGCTTCCTATCAAATCAATATATATATATATATATATATATATATATATATGATCCTCGAAGGACAACTATTCAAACATCATATTGTCAAAAATAAAAGTAGACTGGTCCCTCAAGGACAACTAATAGTGAAAATCATAGACCGATCCCTCAAAGGAAGACCATCTCTGTAAAAATAAAAAAAAAAAAAAAAAATGTAGACCATACCCTTGAAGGATGGATACCCACGTAAAAGGATTCCCACATCGATCACCTTCAAAAATCCAAAATTCAAAGCATCCTAGGAAAGATTCATGCATCAATTAGTTTGCATCAAAATAAAAATGTAAAGCTGGGGCATTTCCCTATGAAACTATTGAAAGGATAACCCTCTTTTCCCACAACCTACATATGTTAACCCTTCTCATATCCTAAAAAGGTACACTCTATCACTTCAATTTATATCCAAGATCCTAAATGTGACTACCCATTGTTAGTCATCTATTAACATTCATTGTAAAGGCCAAAAATGTAAGTGCCTTCACTTTGTTGTTTCCCATCATATATGTATCAAATCCAATATGAAATAAATCCACGTTTCATCCTTGACCATGGTTTTGAAAAAACATTAAATCACTTTAACATCAATATCAAATACACATCATACCTAAAACATAACTTTAACATTTGTTAACACTTTTGCATCAACATTTATCTACAAAAATATATCACGATATCTATCATCTCTCAACATTAACACAATCTTGAGCATATCTCAACATTATATTGTTGTTTCTAAAAACATCACATTTACTTATTAAAGTTGACACTTAGATGTCTCCTCTAGCATTATCCCCGATTCTTTGTCACGTCCCCCATCTAGTCCTTAAAAGCCTACCCTTGTAGCATCATCAAATTTTGGTCCCTTGACCCCATCAAATCATTATGTTATCATCTCTTATCACCGTTAAGTCATATGTTTATAGGACACGAACCCTTTGGTTCCCCTATCACTTGACTTCCCGGTCTCATAAGCCCACTTTTGTTGAAACATTAATTTATGGTTCTTTTACCTCATCAAATCGTCATATCATATTTTTCTCCATTAAGTCACATGTCTATAGGAAACGAACCCTTTGGTTCCCCTATCACTTGACTTCTTGGCCTTGTAAACCCACCTTTGTGGCAACATCAATTCTTGGTCCTTTGACCTTTTCAAAACATCCTATCTGTCATTAAAATCCATATGTCTATAGGACATGAACCCTTTGGTTCCCCTATCACTTGATTTTGTGACAACACCCATCTTTTTTTACGTGGTCCTAGGGCATCACTTTATCATCTTCCTATCCTTGCATCTTTCAATCTCATGATCGATTCCCTTTTCCATCAATCCCCAGTTTGAGGGGGAGCACCTCATCATGTAAACCTACAACATTTATCTATCACATCTCATTTTTGTCTCGTGGCTTGTCTCAAAACCACTCAACAAAAAGGGGAAAATGTAGACACCTAAAATTAGCACCGCTAATTCTAGTGTTGGCATCCGCCAAGCCCCTTCATTATCACATTACACCCCTCATATTCATATCAACATCAACATCATCGCCATACTCACATAAATCTACATCCATCATTAATTAACATATTAACATATTCTTCATCTTAGATTGTATGCTTATAAACATGTACCCTCCATCAAATTAATTAAACTCATTGTACCATTTAAAAACATCACATTACCTAGGTCATATCACCCTCCCATGGCTAAATAATTAATTAATTAATTAATTTCATCCTTACACCTCACTCATCCTAACTCACTAGTTATGACTAGTTTAACTAAACCTTCTAAATATATTAATCTTAACCACCTCTAACTTATCCCCATGTGGACTCCCTCCACACTCCCTAGTTGTAACTAGTTAAATTAGAAACATTCCATAAATATTTCCCTAACCACCTCTAACTTATCCCCATAACCACCTCCCACTCCTCACTAGTTATAACTAGTTAAATTAGCAACCTTATATAAATACAACCATAACTACCTCTAACTTATCCCCATAACCACCTCCTACTCTTCACTAGTTAGGACTAGTTTAAATTGGGAAACCTTCTAATTTATCCCTACTCTATCCTAACCACTATAAACCTCCCTCTCAACATCTCTAACTTATCTAGCTATGATTCCCCTAAATATTCAACCACCTAAGATAAAAATAGAAGTTTTATCCTCCCAAACTCAAACTTCCTACAATCGTCAAATTTCCCAGATATCCAACAATTAGCTCCTATTAAGTTTATAAATACAACTCCAAGCGTCCATTTGTGAGAGGGTGATAGGTGGATGTGACTCTAGGACTTCATATTGTATTATTATTGCATCATAGACCTCTCATAGAGCCAGAGATCGTCTAAAAATAGTCAAACCATCTTCAAACGTCATTCATATGTCTAGAATCACATTAACAATCTTCTTACATCAACAATCTTCCTCTCTTGGGTAATATCACCTTTTGTTCCTCATTTCTCAAAATTATGCAAGGTAAGTGGTTTCCCTTGCTTCATTACATTATTATTCATCATTTCTAAGCTTAAATCGACATTTCTAACATTCCTTTCGAGTCCCATACTCATCCATTATCAGCCTATACATTTTATAGCAATCACTAGCGATTGCAAAAATCATCAAAGATTGGCTGAAATTTCCAGAAATTCAGCCCCAATCTCCTAGGATTCTTTGCATCACTGGAAAGATCTTGAAGTCATATTTCCAATGCATCTTTTGGTTTGTAAAATGGAGCTACGGTTCTCAATTTATCATCAAAACATTGGAGGTTGGTTTTCATCAGATCTATAGCTTCACCATCAACAAAATCATCATCCACAACCTTATCATATCTAGTTTATTATCAGGACAAGAGTTTGATCTATTCTTCCATGGAGCGCAACATAGAACATCATCCATACACATCCGCGAGTATCATGGAAACCCCGCCATATCGAGGTTCGAAGGTCTTATCAACTTGATTAGAGACACAAGTTAAGGAATGGTAAGATTTATCCCGAACACCCAAATTCCCCTCACATTCTATCCTCTGTTAATTCTCCAATTACAAATTAACCTCAATATTTTTTCTCACTCACTAAACACCCCATGAAGCTCATAGAAAAAATTAAGGGCCCCGCAAACATTCTACAATAAGTTCGACCCTACATAAACCTTTACCCTTTATAAAATTTCATAGAGATCTTCACAAATCATCTATTATACAAATTTAATTCCTGATTTAATGTGATGAAAATGTAAATTTCTTTAGTCCATACCAAAGAAATATATAATCATTGAATCAAAAACTAAACTTATCCAGAAGAAATTACGCAAATGTATCTCCGCAAAAATAATACTTCCACATTACATTTTTTTGTGATTTTCGGTGTAAAATACTTGCAAATATTTGCAATAACCTTCACATGTAACTTGCATATTTAAAATTTGACCGTCATTTTCTATATATATTTATACAAAAATTATAAAAATATGTCATTAAAATAATTAAATAAATACGTAAAATAACATTGTTTTGTATTTGGGAAAGGAAGTATTAAAAACTACCGTCACCGAAATAATGTTTGACAGCATCGATGGCATTATAATTTAACCCATGCTTATAATGGATGAAGGGTATGTCGACATTAAAATTTTCTCCGTAATTTCTATTTTATAAATGTATGTATTAGGAATAGGATGTTGTTGAGTATAATTAGTAGTGGCGTAGAAGATAACGGCGCCATAGAAGATAACGGTAATGTAGAGTACGGTAATAGTAAAAGTACAATAGGAATGTTGTAAAAGTAAATATTTGTTGTAAGTGGTCCGGTAATGTTAAAATGTCTAAGTTGGTATAAGTAGAGAAGTAGGGTCTACATGATTAGGAATTAGAAATATTATATTTGTAATAAGGAAAAAGAGTGATGTCATAAATATTTTGTATATTTTATTTGTGGAAAAGTCTAAAAAGGTGGAACCCATGTGAGATGATAAGGTTTATCTTATCTTAAAAGATAAGCCTACATGTAAAGGCAAGAGTTTAGGCATGGAATATGATTGGCCGGAAGAGATTTCCTATCCTATCTTAGAGATAAGGTGGATAAGCCTGAATTCCTATAAATAAAGAGGCCACCCCCCCTCATTTAGCATAGAGAGAAGTAGTGAGAAATATTGTATGAGTAAGTGTGTAAAGGAAGCCATCATTTTGAAGGTGTGTTAAAGAAGCCATTAAGAGGTGTAATTGTGAAGTTTCTCCCATAGTTATTGTTTGAAGGCAAGTGAAGTTAATAACACTTGAAGAACCTCATGGGTGAGATTGTAACAATTTCATGTTGATATTATAATTTACACTGATATTTCAGATTTATCATTATTCCTTCTTATCATAGTCTATGGTATTCTTGTGTTATGTTTGTTGTTGTGTTTCCAGATTACATCCACCAAACTAAGAGTTGTGCATTAGTTAATAATCATAGCACGAGGAGTTCCTGGTGAAGAATTATCATAGTGCCGATTGGTGTTGACATTTTGGTTCCGTTGCTCGACCATTCCTCGTTGGTGGATTTTCTGGAGAAATATTCCCACTTAGTCAGAAAACATTTGGAGGGTAACCTTGTTTTTACTGTGTATAGTAGTTACCATGGTAAATCACTTTTTGCCGTGAATAGTATTTACCGCATAAGAAAGTCAATTTTTACCGTGAATAGTATTTACCGCAAAGAACTTCACTTTTACTATGAATAGTGTTTACCACAAGAATGTCGGTTTTTCTACAAGAAGTTCACTTTTACAATGAATAGTGTTTACCATAGTCAGTCGCTTTTTACCGCAATTTTACCATAGTTTACTGGTGGTCATTTCTATTTTCTATTATAGTGATTCCAATTATTTGTGCACATAAGTCTTGTTGATTGACTTGTGGGTTGGTATTTCACTGTGGTTACTTTTGGAAATGGGGAAGATTCCTGTTTTTTCAGCCCAATCTAATGAAGATGCTTCCTCTTTCATTCAAGAGTTTAAACAATCTTGTATTTGTAATGGCCTTATAAGAAGGGAACAATGGACTGAATTTTTTCCTACCTTTTGGATGGTTCAAAGCTTAGGTGGTTTGAAACACTAGGTGATAATGTGAAAAACTCATGGGATTTATTAACTAAAAGTTTTCTTGAAGAATTTGGTGAACAATAGAAATATGCAGATCTCATGATCGATATCACAAAGCTAGCCCAAGGAGAGAAGGAGAAGATAAGGGATTATCATGCTCATGTTCTAGAGCTAAGGAGGAAGCTCGATGCCCAGATCTAGAAGGAAGGATTAGCGGATGGGTTAATGAATGGCATGGATAATCTCCTCTATAAGCACTTCATTCTTGGGATGAAGCCGAGATCGATAACGAGTGAAGTATGACCGCCCAACTACCATCAACAAGCAAAGGAGATTGCAGAAGGCAAGAAGAAAGCATGGAAGAGGAGCCCAAAGAAATTGTTGCTAAAGTAGAGCCTACACCAACACCTTTGGTCCAGAATCCACAACCACTCTCGGTGAGCACAAATCCTTCTCCTAGTACATCTACTGAGTATGAAGATCTCTCATAAAGATGGGCCGCTTAACAATTAACTATTAATCTTCTTCAAGGAAAAGAATTTAGTTCTCAGGAGGAGATAGAGGTCCAAAAAGAAATATTTCTTAAGTTTGTATGTTATGGTTGTTATAAAAAGGGTCATTATAAGTATAATTGTCTAGATAGAGCTTCTACATCTGGTACAAGAGATAATGATAAAGGAAAGCACCTGTGAATTCTTTTGATGTAGTAGATAAGAGCATAAATAATGAAGTAGATGTGTTTGTAACAAAAAGAAAGAAAGAAAAAGATAACCAAGATGGAAATGATCCTAAGAAGATGAAAGGAGAAACTAGTAAGAAACATAGGAGAAGAAAGTTGGGTGTGCAGGATTTTCTTATTTCACAGGGACAAGGACCATACTCCATCTTAGATGATCTGTCCAAAAGGCCTACAAATATTACATATGGTCAACTCTTGGCTATGTCTTCTGAGAAGAGGCGGAGCTACGAAGTGGACTCAATGCTCAATGAAGGAAGGAGGTTGAGGTCCTTATTTTGGAGGTAGAGGCGGATCCCTATGCTCCACAAGCTGAGGTATTATGTAATGGTATTTCAATTCATGATGTCTTAGTTGATGGAGGTGCTGCAGTTAATGTAATGACCGAGTCTCATAATGAATATGTTGGGTTTAAAATTGATCGCCCTCAACACTTATGTTAAGGTCATTAAATAAAGGAAAACTAAACCAGAAGGTGTAGTCTCAAATGTGGCAATATCTCATATGGGTGTTGTATGTGTGGTAGACTTTCAGTGATGAAAATGGTATCATGTTATGTACCCAATGTTGTTGGGAAGACCATGGCTAAGGAGAGTTCATGCAAGAAACTACTGGAATGAAGGCTTCATGACACTTGGACGTGGTAGAGAGAGGGTGAAGATAAACATGATCCCTCGGCATCATAAGGCAGAACCTGTGGATTCAAGTGATGAAACTGATGATTGGACATCCTCTGATTACTCGAGTACTAGTGAAGTGGACACTGAAGATGAAGAAAGTGAGGTTGATGTTTCGGTCATGGATATCCTTCCAGTCACACTGACTCATGATCCCATAAAATTATCTGAAGAAGAAATTGATGATCGTCTCCAACAAATAAAGATTGGTGATGCTGTGATGGAGAGTGAGAAGGAATCCTACCTCCAGCTCTTTTGAAGGTACATACACATATTCACTTTTGATTACAAGGAACTCCATCAAGTAAGTTGGGTAGAACATTCTATTGAGCTGGTAGATGGTGCTAAGCCCATAAAGCAAATGCCATATAGAATGAATCCTAATTTTTCTAAGACTGTAAAAGAAGAAATAGATAAGTTACTTGATGCAGGATTTATATTTGCTGTGGAGAATTCAGAATGGGTTTCTCCCATTGTGATCTCAATAAAAAAGAATGGGAAGCTACGCATTTTGTTGATTATAGGAAGCTCAATAAGGCAACAAAGAAGGATCATTACCCTTTCCATTCTCGATCAGATTTTGATGAAGTAGCTGCCAGAGTGCTATAGTTTTGTTTGATGGATATAGGAGATACAACCAAGTTCGTATAACAGAGAAATATCAGTCAAGACCACGTTCATCACTCCTTGGGGAATGTTTTCTTATAGAGTTATGCCTTTTGGGTTGTGTAATGCTCCAAAGAACGTTCCAAAGCGCTTGATGAATAGGGTGTTTGAACCCTACATTGGGAACTTCATCAGAGTATTTCTAGATGATTTTTGCATCTATGGGAGTAAGATGGACCACCTGCACTAGATGGAGACAACATTTCAAAGGTTAGATGAAGCACAAGCCTCACTAAACCCTACAAAGTGTGTCTTTGATGTTCTAAAGGCGTTTTGTTAGGGCATGTTGTATCCAGAGATGGTATTGTATTGATCCTGATAAAGTTTCAAAATCAAAGAGTTACCATTTCCTATGAATAAAAGTAAGTTGAGATCATTTTTAGGCCATGTGGGTTACTATATGAAGGTTCATCAAGAATTTCTCAAAGATTGCATGACATCCACTAACCTAGCTTCTTGAAGAAGGATGTTACTTATGAACTAGGAAATAAGGTGCATGAAGCTTTTGAACAACTAAAGGAAGCCCCGTGTCTTCACTGCTTTTAAAGAATCCAGATTGAGCAAGCCATTCATTATGTATACCGATGCCTCGATGCAAGCACTAGGAAGTACTCTGAGCCAAAAGGATGAAAATGGGAATGATCATCCAATTTACTTTGGGAGCAGATAAATGAGCAGTGTTGAGGTAAATTATACTGTAACTAAAAAGAGGCTCTAGCTATCATTTTTGTTTGTAAAGAAGTTTATAAATTACTTACTATGGAAGAAATTTATAGTTGAATGTATCATCGTGCTCTAAAATATATTTTCAATAAGCCTAACCCATCGTGGAGGATAGCAAGATGGATAATTTTGCTACAAGAATTTGAATTTGATATTATAGATAGGCCAGAAAGAAAGAAGCATGTCAATGCAGATGCACTCTCTCAAGCCTATGATGGTTTAGGTTCATCCTTGTGATGATGATGATTTCCCGATGCAACATTGTTATCTCTTGACACAATCCCTAGTGAATACATAGATATTTGGAATTATCTAAATGAATTCAAGTTTCTGATGGTCCCATGCAAAGACTAAGAGGAAGATTACTCAAGCCGTCGTCCATATCTATTCTACATGGAGTATTATTTCGAATAGGACCTTATGGACAAGATAAGAGGCGCAATGGACATGATCAAGGAAGGAAGCTGATAGAAAGAATTCCACAATGGTACATGTGGAGGACACTTCTCGAGATAACTTACAAGAAGAAAGGATCTTGGACGCAGTTATCACCGCCCACTCTTTTTAGAGATTGTTATAATTATTGTAAGACATGTGATATTTGTCAAACACATGGTAACCGTAAGACTTCATCAGCTCCATTATGCCCTATTCTTCCACTTGGTCCCTTTGAAAAGTGGGGAATAGACATTGTAGGTCCACTTCCAACTACCCCACACCAAAATAAGTATATTGTAGTTGCCACAGATTATTTAACCAAGTGGGTTGAAGCTAGGCCATTGAAAACAACTTCCATGGATGAAGTGGCAAGGTTCATATATGAATGCATTGTCACCAGATTTGGTTGCCCATTAGAAATTGTAATAGATCAAGGAAGCCACTTCATTAATGAGGTGGTAGAAGCCCTAGTCAACAAGTTTTCTATTAAACACAGGAAGGCAAACAACATACAAGCCAAGCACAAATGGACAGTGGAATGAACAAATTTTGTGTTGTGTCAAATTCTAGCAAAAGATGTAGCCTTGCAGTACATAAGTTGGATAAAAGGATTCATGCAGCATTGTGGGCATATAGGGCAACATCAAATCAGCAATAGGATACTCCCCATTTCAGTTGGCTTATGGCATTGATCCAGTTCTTCCTATTGAGTTTGATATTCCCACTGTGAGAGTTATGAAAAATGAAAGGATGGATGAAAGTGATTTAGTAAAAGAAAGGTTGGTACATCTTCATTTGTTAGAGGAAATGAGGGAAATAGCGAAGGATACAAGCTATAAGAAGAAAATGAAGTAGAAGGAATACTTTGATCAAAAGATCCATTGGTCTCCATTTCATGTGAATGACTTGGTTCTAGTATATGATTCCAGATACAAAAAAAAAAGACAGAAAATTTCTTCCAAAGTGGATGGGGCCCTACAAAATAAGTAAAAATAGTGCATGAAAAAATGGTACATATCGACTGGAGGAATTGGATGGTACTCCCATTACAAAATGGGTCAACCATGACAAGTTAAAGATTTTCCAAGCACCAGCTTTAGAATGTCCATAAGAGTCTACTCCGAGGACGGAGTAGAAGTTAGGAAGGGGGAAAATGTCGACATTAAAATTTTCCTCCGTAATTTCTATTTTATTAATGTATGTATTAGGAATAGGATGTTGTTAAGTATAATTAGTAGTGGCATCCAATAGAAGATAACGGCACCATCAGTATGGTGCCACCAATAATGTAGAGTACGGTAAAAGTCAAAGTACAATAGGAATGTTGTAAAAAGTAAATATTTGTCGTAAGTGGTCCAAAGAATGTTAAAATGTCAAAGTTGGGATAAGTAGAGAAGTAGGGTCTACATGATTAGGAATTAGAAATATTATATTTGTAATAAGGACAAAGAGTGATGTCATAAAACATTTTTATATTTTATTTGTGGAAAAGTCTAAAAAGGTGGAACCCATGTGAGATGATAAGGTTTATCTTATCTTAAAGATAAGCCTACATGTAAAGGCAAGAGTTTATGCATGGAATATGATTGGCCCGAGAGATTTCCTATCCTATCTTAGAGATAAGGTGGATAAGCCTGAATTCCTATAAATAAAGAGGCCACCCCCTCATTTAGCATAGAGAGAAGTAGTGAGAAATATTGTATGAGTAAGTGTGTAAAGGAAGCCATCATTTTGAAGGTGTGTTAAAGAAACCATTAAGAGGTGTAATTGTGAAGTTTCTCCCATAGTTATTGTTTGAAGGAAAGTGAAGTTAATAACACTTGAAGAACCTCATGGGTGAGATTGTAACAATTTCATGTTGATATTATAATTTACACTGATATTTTAGATTTATCATTATTCCTTCTTATCATAGTCTATGGTATTCTTGTGTTATGTTTGTTGTTGTGTTTCAGATTACATCCAAAGAAAACTAAGAGTCAGTGCATTAGCTAATAATCATAAGACGAGGAGTTCCTAGTGAAGAATTATTATAGTTCCGCATTGGTGTTGGCAGGTACTTTAGGCACTTAAATTCGTCCTAAATTAGACGGTATTTTGATCTTGGTTGCACATGTGTTGATAAATCTTGCGGACCCATATGATGGAGCCAAGCAACACAAGTGACATGTAAATCATGCCCAACTTTCTTAGGGTATGCCCTACTCATACGATTAGTTTCTACATGGCCCCACAAAGCTTTGGCCCTATGCACCAAATAAAATTTTAAAATAAATTCCACTCCAAACGAAAAACAAAAGCATAAACGCTACCCATATGAATTAAAATTGTATAAAATATATCCTTTTACACAAGAAAAAGCACATTCTTCTACCACTACAGATAAAATAAGGGAAAGACAAATATCATTATGTATGTGAAGGGCATAGTAGGAATGGTGGAGAGCTTGCATTAGATCAACAAGATTGGAAGTCAACCCGTAAATTGCATATTTAAAATTCAACCTTCGTTTTCTATATATATTTATACATAAATTTAAAAAATACAAATATGTCTTTAAAATAATTAAATAAATATATAATAAATACAATAAATAACATTGTTTTGTATTTGAGAAAGACAATTTTAAAAAATTAGTGTCACTGAAATAGTGTTTGGCGGGCATCTCATAGCATTCAAATTTTACTCGACTTGTAATGGATGAAGGGTACCGGCACTTAAATTCATCCGAAATTGGATGTCATTTGATCTTGGTCATGCATGTGTTGATAAATCTTGCGGAACTATATGATGGAGCCAAGCAACTCAAGTGTCATGTAAATCATGCCCAACTTTCTCAAGGGGTATTCCCTACCGATACGATAAAACAACCACTTTACAATCATCATAATTACATGAATTTTTTATTATTATTTCCCAAATTCAACATATGTATTCAATTATTTAAATGTACAAACTAACATTTAAATCCAATAACTTATAATTACAAATCTTTAGATAACAAATCAATATAGCATGTGCTTATTCATGGGTCAACTAGATCCTTCCCGATCCCCCATAAAGTAATATTTCAAGTCATTATACAAGTATAATCATTAGTGCCCTTCTTGGCATTGATTTTAAAAGTGTTGTTATAAGTGTCTAAATGGGGTTTAATCAATCGAATCCCATCCAACATTTTAGAATTTAGTTATAACTAGGTGAACCTAAAAATGTAATGACATACACTAATTTGGAAAATTTTATGAGTCATGTATTACATGTTCTATTTCTATACTGTACATTTTCTTTGAAACATGTCCCATCACCATGTCACTTGGTTCCATTATAAGAATTGAATCATTTATTTAAGTTAATTAAATTCAAGTTACACACACACGATATAAAACTTGTTCATCTAGTAAGATGAAAGCACGACTATGCCAACTTAGGTTGCCTATGGGAGAGAAGCTCATGTAATGACTTACATCGTCACACGATAAATTTCTTCCTCATAGCCAACATAAGTTGGTATAGAGGAACTAGACCGAATTAGATAGAAAACCTCCACATCATAACACAACTTAGTTCCATGTTGATTACGACATGCATAATAAATGGAGCTCGAGGGACAACTTAGGATAATTGTTGTATGGTAGTATTCATTGAATGACCCACATCATTTTATGGACACTACACTAAACCTTCTGAAGTTGGCCTTGCCAAGTACCATGTATTAGGTTTGTCATAACTATTCACCTCATTGAATTAGTTTTACAAAAAGGTTCATAGTTCATAACGCAACGATATTCCATCACATTAATTATTCGATCCTAAGTTCCATAGCTTAGTTTTGATTAATTATTCGTAATCAAATCCATAATTTTTTTATGTGCATTCATGAATAATTATAAGATAATTAGGGAAGTAAGCTACATTAACTATGTAGTCCCTAATTTATTTAAATCATGACATTGTCGTTATAATGGCTTAAGTAAAAATCTATTGAATTCATCAATTGCATGTAATACAATCATTTATTTCCATAAAGGTTACATACTTAAGATTAAAAAGTAAATTATCATTAATCAATTATCATCATACAATAGTTAAAATTATATAAAACTCTAAAATAATGAACCACATTCAATTATTTTAATAGATTACATCTCATATCCTTATTATAGCTTTAGTTCATTTTTATATACTTAAAGCTAACACACGAGGATATTATTTAATCAAAGTTCATTATTCAACTTAATAATAGTACCTATCTTATGAAATCATATTGATTAATTCAATCACAATCATATCTAACAGATACAAAAAAACTAAATATTTGATATTAAAAACCATTATCAATATTACATTAATATTAAAAAATTTATTATAAAATTTTATTTTCTCTTCTAAAAATGATAAAAAATCTCAAAGGATAATGCCTTTAAATAATTTATTAACAAAGCACAAGCTCACTTTTACAACAATCAAGTAAAGAATACATTTTTAATCATAACATCAAGAATTCAACATAATCACCCGCCAAATAAGATCTAAATTCTCATCTATAAAAATGTTAGGAAACCGTCAGTTTGAAATAAATAGCATGAAAAAGTCTACCATCTTATCTTTACAATTTATAGCATTGAAATATTTCAATGAATCATAATTAAGCTAAACAACATAATCAAAAATTCATTTAAGATATCAATATATCATTTCTCTTTTCCTTTTCTTTCATAATCCATAAAAGAAACATATGATTTTCCAACTCAAATCATTAAGAGAATAATTCATATTAATAATAGATAACAATTATGAATATCAATTCCATAAACATATCAACTATGTCATTTACACCCGGACATGGTTATTTAGAAACATTAAACAAGTATTAACTTTATACTTAAACATCCATACTTTTTATATCATTATCATAAATTAACATTACAGTCAAGAACAACTATACAAACCACAAAACATTAATTTTGGGTTTGTGTAACATAATTCGAAGGAAAAGAGTGTAATAATACTCAAGTCATGTCTTAATAAATATATTAAGAGTCTTATATTAATAAAGATAATAATTAAAATATACAACACCATATTTTAATATTAACAATCCATAACCATATCAAATAATGTCTAATTATCAGAATGCATTATTCTTTTCACAAAATAGAAGCACTTACATTGTTATATAATAATAAAAATAACATTTGTACTTAATTTTCCATCGAATACCTTAAACTATCTGAAATACCAATAAGTATTCAAACCATACGAGATAACCAAATACATTACAACTCACATAAAGAGTGATTTGACCTAGCTTAAAAGTAGGCTATAGGATTTACTCTTATGGACTTAATCCATAGTTTCTCTATGCACCTAAACTATTACATATCACTTTGGTTTGAATGAACCATATTATAACAAAGATCATAACCCTTCACCATATGATGATTTAAAATCAAAGCACATTCAATTTTGACCACGTTGTGGTCTAAGAAAACAAACAACAAATAATGGAGTGGTCATACCAACCCTTATCCCCATCAACCTAAGAAAAGAACTCGATCCCCCAAATAAAAATGACACAGACCTAGTCCAGTAGATGACTAAGTCACATATCACCCATGATGTAACCATTTGGTAAACCATACACCCATCTATAACCAAATATAACCAAGGCCGAGTTGGGTATTCTCATACCCTTATTATTTTTATATCAAAAATAGTGAAAAAGAGAAGACAAATTTCAACTATATGTATACGATCTTGAGCTCAATAATAATATCCACAAATTCAATTTATTTAGCATGTACATAGAAACGAAACAACCCAACAAAACACGGTCAAACTAAATGTGGATATGCGGACATATAAAGCCTATAAATGACACCCAAAACAATGAACATAGATAATATACATTAAACTACATGTTATCAAGCGTGAGCTCAAAAATAAGAACCTCACATTTGTTTGATATAGCCTAAATGAGGCAATTTGAAACAACCCCACCCATTATAGGCACAAGAAAAAAAAAAAAAAACAATATCCAAATATTTATACAATACTCATGATAATATGCAAGCATTCCTTCGTAGTCTGGTGATACCCAGATTCACATTCACAATAATAATGTGGCTTTAAACAAATGGCCAATATAAATCTTGACTATACACAAATTTAAGGACATATTTGCATTCAAATACTTATACATGTACAAATAGAGCCATCAAATCTAGTATGCATTCAACCATGGCTTTCAAACTAAGATTTAAACATACCCAAAATGAAGAAATTTATAACACAATAGGGAAAACATATTTTCTCCATTATCATTCAAATATCTTAATGCTATAAATGATAAAGATGAGCAAGAGACGGAATCTCATGCCTGTAATGCATTTGTAGAAGATTGAATCCACTTCCTTTTCTTCCTAGAAACCTTCCAAAGATTATGCAAAAAAAAGATAGAAGAGCAACTTCAAATCAACATAGGAGCTTGATAAAATCCATAACATCGACTATATAATCTCCCCATAACAAACTGGAGTTAAATTTTACATGCAATTTCCCAACAATATGCCCAAAAAATAGCCATGACATCCTTGGATGCGAGCTCAAATGGTGAGCCAAATATGGATCAACAACAAAAATGAAATACCAAAATAACCACTTAGCTCGATGGTGGCTTCCTCAAGAAGCTTCTCACTTCTCTTGAGGCTACAGAGCCTCATTAATTTTATTAAATGAAAATATCCCAATTTCTTCCTAAAATCCTACTAATTCCTTGTCTTTCTTTCTTTCGCAAACTTGGGTGTTTCCACTATCTAACTTTCCATCATAGCCATCGTTTGGTAGTTATCCTCCATCCAATGGTAAAATATTTACAACCATAAAAACCCTAACTCCCACTTTCTAGCACACTAACCAAAGTGCCTTTTCCAATTTTTAACATTTCCTTGGGTGGTAGATAACAAACACATAGCTCAAGATAAGGTTAGGTGGGGGCTCTATCGAGTTGGAT
>CM031240.1:965591151-965600270 GCA_018340775.1 Taxus wallichiana var. yunnanensis
GAGTTTTAACCCACTTTTCCCATTGTCCTCCTTTTCTCTCGATCAAATATATAAATACAGGGCAAGATTCATTGTAAAGCATGGTTTTTCATTCTTCTTCCATACTACCCTCTCTCTTTCTTCTCCAGGGTCAAATGTGGATTTTAAGCCTCCTCTCTTGGATTTGTAATGGAATTTTATTGCCTATTGCCCATTAATGGTGTACTATGTGAAATCTTGGAGCAATAAAATTTGTTTCGTGATGCATTTTGTCCATCCTTTACTCATTTTGTTATCTCTTCTCACCTCTCACCATTTCAGGGTATACTATGCCTGTGTATGATGTCCATTGTAGGTTTTGGGAGCTATGTTTAAGGGGTTTGAAATGGTGTTTTGTGTGAAATTTATCCTTCGTCTATGATGCATCTGTCCATCCTCTCCATTGCTCACCTCTCTCCATTTCATGCAGTTGGGTTTGTGATCAGTAGTTCCCTTTTCTTGGTGTTATCACCTCTGTAGTGTAGGATTTCTTTATTTTCATGCTCTCTCTCTCTCTCTCTCTCTCTCTCTCCCTTGGAATTGTTAGATTAGGAGTAGATAGTCACATTTACTTCCTTAGAAGTAGTTTAGTGCTAGGATTAGGAAGAGGAACCAGCCTTCTCTAGAGGATCATTCCCATTTTCAAGTCCCACAGCTTGGGGAATGATCCAATGTTATGCAAATCACACCAAATGACCTTGCCTTAGAAAAGTAGATGCATAACTCATTTGGGGGTGTTGTGATTTCACACTAACATATATTGGGAGATATTGATTTTATTTAGTTTGTTGTCCTTACTGTAAAAATCTGCATAAATCAATATTTTATTTTGCTGCAATTTTCATATATTTTGTGCATTTTTAAGTAGTATCCCATAAGGGATATTTCAGTGGTATCAGAGTTGTTGTTCCTCCATCCTGTGTGGGTTAAATATGGTAGTTTGGAAAGATCTCAATGTGGGTTTTATGAAGGAAATGTTCACCAACATGGTGAAACAACAGAAGCCACTAACCTTTATTTGAGCCAGCTCACTTAGAATGTGAATCAAAGCATATCTAGGGACAATAAGGAACATGGTGAGAATAGTGATAAAGGGTGGCCAATAGAGGTGATTGATGAGGATTCTTGTTGGAGGAAGTACCAATCTTTGAGTAGGGGTTTTAGAGATAATATACTATTTCCATATTATTGCATGATGAAGATTGGTAGCAAGCCCAAATGAGGTCATCATATGCCGGTACCTGAATTACAAAAGAACTCATTTGAAGAAGAAGCTTATAGACAAAATGGTATGATTTCCATTGAGAAAAATAATTGCATTAGTGAAAATTTTCTTATTAGAGAAATTATTCCAGCTCAGGAGAAGAAATTAGTATATGAAAGCAAGGAGGATGTAAGGGAAACTCTTAAAAAGTGTGAGGAATGGAATAGCAGAGTTGGAGCTGCTAGGTTGATAGTGACTCAAGAAAGACAACACTTACAAGAGTTTAAGGAAATGATGAGGGTAATTGATGCAAGGAAGTCTACACCCACGAAATAAGACTCTATGGAGTAGATGGCACATGAGGAGGAACCTCACATGGACACTTGTGTGGAGTTGTACACTAGTGAAATTCCCAAACTAACAACTCTTGATAAGCTGATTTATGAAGAATTTCAGCCCATTGTAGACCAAAATGCTCAAGATTTGTGGCAAAAAAGTCAAGTCATTTTGGAGACCAAGCTTGATGAGGATACTCCAAGGGATGGTGTTTTGGAGGTTTCTAAATCAGCAATAGAAGGTGAACCTTTTGATGATATTCTTTATAAGGAGGTTAGTAGTAGCACAAATTTATTTCATCATCTTCATCCTATATCATTACAATAGTTTTATCATGATGGTATTCAACCTATTGTCGGTAAGAATGCTAAGAATTTGGTGCATCAAAGTCAAGTCATCATGAAGACAAAGAGTGATAATCTTCTTTATGAGGAGATACAAGAGAAGAAAAGATGGCAGACCTTACATGATACAAGGGTTCATGGGCATTATAAGGTATGGGATCCTGGTAATATGTTGCAATTGTCCAAAACTATCAATTCTGATTTTGAAAACTTGGTGACTAATTTCATAAGCAAAAGAAGGAATTCAAATGTGTCTTTTGGGATTACAAGTGTTGGCAAGCATGATTTCTTCATTGGAGACTCCGGTGCAAGAAGGGAGAGTACCTCTCAAGGTACTAGCATTGGTTTTATGATTGCTAAAAGGGTAAGAGAATATTTTTTATTCATCTTCAGCCTACTGGACTATGTATAATAGTAGTCATAATGAGAGGAGAAAATAGCAATATGGGACAACAGGGTCAAAGAGGTGAGAGTGGACATTCAGGAAGAGGCCTCCCATTCTTCCGCTGTGCCTTTGGGGTTCACAAACCTTCTTTCTTGAAGGATCCGAAGTTTCACAGGTATAGCAACCAAAGAGATATTTTGGATGAGGAGTCTTGTTGGGAGAGGAACCAGACCTTGAGTGAGGGCTTTTGTAACAACATGCCATTCCAAGAATATTGAAAATGAAGATTGGTAGTAGACCCAAGAGAGATCATTAGAAACAGGTACTAGAGTTATAGAGGAGATTGGGACAGATCTCCATTCCACACTTTGATGGTTCTAAGAAGTGTACTACACCATCTTGGGTCCAGAAGTTGAAGACATACTCTGACTTGAATCCTATGTGTGAGGAAGATGTAATTAAGTTTTCAATCTTACATCTTGAGGGAGATGCTCATGATTGGTGGCATCGTGGGTCGATTACACAGGGACACATACACATTAATACTTATGTAGAGTTCACCTGAGGTTGGTGAGAAGATTTGATAGGAGGGACCCTAACAAGTATTTCAGGGAGTGGACTCATTTGAGACAAACCGGTCCCCTAGATTAGTACATCGCAGATTTTTAGAGATTATTAGTCATGGTACCTGATGTCATGGAGATGAGGTTGATTTCATTGTTCATAGCAGGTTTGATACATATGCTTTTGTTGGGTTTATGAAGGCATTTTAACCTTCTTGTTTACATGAGGATGTTAGGAAAGCTCGACTTGGATTTATCCACTCCAAAGCCGAGGGATCCACCTCACATTCATAGCAAAGGGAACCTCCATCTGGATCAGACAAACTTTAGTAGAGGGAGCCTCCACCGAGGCAGGAGGTGGTTAAAAGCCAATCATTTCCTATGAAGACAGAGATGAGTTGAGGCGAAAGAAACTATGTTTTGATTGCCACACACCTTAGGTTCCAGGACATGATTGCAGAGGTAGAGGGAAGGCCCAATTCATTGAGGTCTTTAAGGAGAGTGAGGATGATAGAGGTGAGGAGTTAGAGACTCGCGAGATGGATGATGGAGATGGGTTTATGTTGGATAGTGCTGATGTGGGACAGGAGGAGGAGGCTTTTCCTCGGGAGATTATAGCCACATTATCTAGTACTCTGATGTACAAGGCATTTAGGATTAGAGGGTTATGTAGGGTCAATGAGTTGGGGTACTCATTGATAGTGGGGAAACCCACAACGTATTGATTCCTCATTGGTTGAGAGGCTAGGATTAAAGAAAAGGATTTTGAGGGCTTCAACGGGGTTATATCCAATGGAGAGTCTATGAGGTGCACACGATGGGTTCCCCAAGTGAGCATCACGATGGGTAACTATATAGTTACCGATGATCTCCACATCGTTGGTATGGGAATGACCAACATAGTGCTAGGAGTGTAGTGGCTTCAATCTCTTAGTGATTTTTTAGACTAAATTTTAGATGATGGAGCTAAAGTTTAAATCTGAGGGCAGGAATGTGATTTTGAGGGGATTATCTATAGGAGCACCTAGGGTGGTTACAACTAAGGGGATGGAGAGGACGTTCGGCATGGTGAGGAGTTTTATTATTGTGGATTGATGTAGAGTAGGATGGATGTGGATGTGACCAACAATGTTGCACATGAGACAGTTATAGAGATTGGGGTTACAGTTCAGATCCTCTAAGTTTATCATTATGTTGGTTATCTAAGGGGTCGGTAGACTGGAGATCTCATTTTCTTGTTGAGTACTCCAAGAACCTGACACACTTGTGAGATTCTGGATGGTTACATACAACATGATGAAACCTATGATTGGAGGATGAGATGATATACTATTGTGGCAAATTATACCTTGTGTCAGACTCAAGGTTGAGGATGGAGATATTGCGACATGTGCATTGTTCTTTCATGACCGGACACCTAAGCTTCGATGAGACCTACAGGCTCATATCAGAGAGGTTCAGATGGCATGGGTTGAGGGAGGATATCCCTAACTTCATATAGGGATGTATGGTTTTTTGTTATAAAAAATTGGAGCTTACATGTTCATCATGTTCTGAGTCAACAGGGGATAACACTCCTATGTATTTTACTACTTCTAGGCATGGTGGGCATTTCACCCATGTGCTAGTTAGTGGAAGGATGGAGTCGACTTAGTTACCTAGTTTTTCAATAGGTTATCACTCATCACAAGAGGTGAACTATGTGGAGTTGACATTGTTGGTTGACCATGTACTGAATCTTGGGATTTTTCCCCACGGGACACATCGAGATACATTATGAGGAGTTATACTCTCACACCAATGTGGGTCATGTGGGAGAGTTGGCACACTTTGTGTATACAAGTTATTTCACAGGTTGATCCAAGGAATTCTACAGATTCAGAGTGGACTTTCATACCCAGGAGTTGATTGGAGAGGTAGTGAGTGATCACATGATGACAACCTTGCATTGGCAGGGATTGGACAGATTGGAAATTTTGGTGCAGGTACCAATGGAGAGTCAGTTTGGGTATCATTCTACTTCACAGACACCATTGCTCTTGATACCATATGGAGGTCATGATGAATTGCATGGGGTTTTTTCTAAGCTTTGGATTACATCGATCCTTGGTTGACTGACGGGGGTGAGGTGGAAAACTTACAACGCGGTATTTAGCTTCTCGCAATAGGGAAAAATAATGCTTGGGGTCAAGCATTTCTTGGGAAGGGAGGACTGTAATGTCCCATTTTCTGAGCCAAAGGCCTAAGGGCCAAGTCAAGTCCAAGCCGTGGTCAGACCCAAGGGGTTGTGGATGCTGGGAGCTATTGGGAAGGGGCCATGTGGTTCTAATATTCCAACTTTGTGTTGAGGGTCACTTTTGGACCATGACAACTTAAAGGGGAAAAGTAACTTAAGTTATTTTTATTTTATCGACCCCTTCATGGAATGAAATGCGTCTAGGTCTATTGGGGCTCTTTTTCCTTGGAAAGTATATAAGGAGCTGGGAGAGAAAGGAGAGGAACTTTTGTCGCTTAAATTTTAGCCTCCTTCACGTGCAACATTTGTTGCACATCTACAACTTGTGGAGTCAAATCCCACAGGGACCCTAGCTTCGGTGGTGAGAGACTCATCCCTAGCTAGCAGGGAATTCTTCGATAGTGAGAGATCTACCCTAGTCTGTCATTTTGGAGCCACTTTCAGGGTTGTGTGGCAGAGACATTATCAGAGGTTTCAGAGGAAGGATTTTGAGGGTTTTGGGGCATTTGGGGAAGATAATCAAAGGGGCTCCAGATCAGATTCACGACACATCCATTTGGGTGGGCATGGTAGCACATTAAAGGCACCTCCATCATTTTCCTTCACCCCCCATTCCAAGAAAGGTGACTTGCAAACCTTTATTTGGGGTTTCCTAGTCGGCCGTTGTCAGATCTAAAGGTGGAAATATTATTTCCTATATCTGTCAATGTTATTTCCAGAGACCCTTATTTTTGCTCTTATATTTAGAGAGTAATGAACCTCGGAAGTTTTCCAAGTTTGTCTAGGACACATTGTGCTTTTTCTGGAAATAGTTTAATTTGTGTAAAATTTCAAAAACAATTTATTATGTCCTCTATAATAATATCAAGCTCTCTTTAAATTTTCAAGTAATTCGAGTGGATATCTTGGGAGATATTGATTTTATTTAGTTTGTTGTCCTTACTGTAAAAATCTGCATAAATCAGTATTTTACTTTGCTACAATTTTCATATATTTTGTGCATTTTTAAGTAGTATCCCATAACATATATTTCATAAGTTTAACAAGGTATGGCATATCTCTCCCCTTAAGTATCATCATTCATGATGATACAATCCTATCATTCTTAGAAATTAGATTAAGAAGATACCATTTCACACACTAAAATATCATAAAACATAATATCATAACTAAAGTTTATAATTAATCCAATTCTAGAATTGTAAATAGTAATTTTATCAAGTCATAACAACTTATTTCATCAAGTTTTTACCAAAACAATAAATTTTTAATGAGTTTCTCCATTTATTCAGTCATATAAATATCAAATGAATAGTATTAGATATCAAATCCTTATATTTATCTCTAAAAAAATGTAGAAAAGAATTTTTCATTTCTTCTAAAAGTGGCATTTGTCCCAAAATTTCCCACCTGGACCTTACACTTGAGTTATTTCTCTTTTTGCAAGTGCATCTTGAGATTTTCCAACACTCTTATGGGTTCAACAACAATGAAACCTAGATCCAAATCAGAAGAGTTCCAAAGACACATGTGATAAATTTGATACATACTTTTTTAAGCAAGGAGCTATGAAAAACATCATACAACTTGGATAGTGCGGGAGGCAACACTAGCTAAGTATGATACAAGGATTATTACTTTAATAATATCAAAGGGTCAAACATAGCTAGGTGAAAGTTTGGCTACCTTTCCAACTCGAAATTGAACTTTATTAGGCCCAACCCTTAAGAAAAATGTATCTCCTTGATCAAATTTTCTGTCAACTCTCTTTAAATCAATGTAGCTTTTTTGTCTATTAGTAGCCTCTTTCAATCATTCTCGAAAGAGTTTAACTTTTATTTCATTTCACTCAACATTTTAGGTCCTATAATTTCTATATCTTCCACATTGTCCCAACTGACATGTGTTCTACACTTATGTCCATACAAGGCCTCAAAAGGATCCATTTTCAGCGATGAGTAATAAGTGTTATTATAGGCAAACTCAACCGGTGGAAGGTATTCTTACCATGTGTACCGCTGATCCATGTTGTACATTCTAAGCATGTCTTCCAACACTGATCTTCCCTTTCATTATGTCCATCTGTTTCCAAGGATATGTAGAATTGAAATTTGACTTTGTTTCGAAAGTGGTATTTAAGGTTTTCCAAAATGAGAAGTCATCCTAGGATCTCTATCTAAAATTATCAATTTAGGTACACCATGCAATATGAAAATATCATGCACAAACCTTTTTTCAAGCACAGGTGAATCATCTTTCGATTCCCTACAGTATGAAATGAGCCACTTTTGTTAACTTTTCAACTACAACAAGAATTATGTCATGTTTATTCCTTGACATAGGCAATCCTTGCATGAAATCCATACTGATTACCTACCATTTATAGTGTGGAATGATATGAGGGTACAAAAATCCTATTGGATGTAAATGTTTAGCCTAAACTTGCTAACATTCTAAGAAATTTGATACATAGTTCACTATATCCTTCTTCATCCCTTTCCAAAAATACTGATGTTTTAAATCAACAAGCATCTTAGTCACCCCAAGATGTCTAGAATAAGGAGCATCATGAAATTATTTTATCAATTTCATCCTTAGTTCATTCTTCTCTCTATGTAGACTTGATTTTAAAATCTAAGGACTCTATGGCATTTGTCAAATCTAAATTATGTGTATCTCATATCATTAAGATTTGTAGCAAGCAAGCTTTAACTAACATAATAAGAATCAAACATAATTTTTTTCTTTTTAACGTCATCCTCAATTACATTTTCAAAGTGAAAACGGCAAAAATATGATTCTTATGAATTAACGCATCTATCACTCTCATTTTCCTTACCTTTATATAATTGATATCAAATTCATATTGTGATAAAAAAATCTAAATCCATATTTTTGCCTTGCATTTAAGTTTTGTTGTGAAGATGTATTTCAACCCGAGATGATCTATTTTCAGTTCAAAGGGATTTCCCAAAAGGTAATTTCTTCCTACTACAATGCATGCACAATGGCATCGTGCCTCTAAGTCATAGAAGTGTAATTCATCTCATGCACTTGAGATTTCTACTCTCATAAGTGATTACATGATCATTTTGCTTTAGAAAAATACCACCTAAGCCTTCACCGAAGTCATATGTTACAACCGTAAATATACCATTAGATCTGAACTTTTAATATAGGTGTCAGAGTTAATTTTCTTTCAAAATTGAAATCGTTTTCACACTTTCTGACTATACAATTTTTCTTCTATTTCTTTTGCAAAGTAGTAGTTAGAGCTACAACTCGAGCAGAAATCCTTTTATAAAATTTCCTATAATATCTAGCCAATCCCATGAATCTTCAAGATTCATGTACATTTTTAGGTGTTAGCTATTTAGTTATCACAAGTAATTTTGAAGGATCTACAAAAATTCCATCATTATTTATGATATGTCCAAGATATTGGACTTTGTTTTGATCAAACAAACACTTAAAAGTTTTACCATGTAGTTTTCTCTTCCTTACACATCTAAGACAATTTAATATGTTCATTATGCTCTTTAATGCTTTTTTTTTAATAAATGAGAATATTGTCAAAGAATACTAGTATAAACTTGTCCAAGTATGTTGTAAGATATTATTCATTAGATTTATAAAAGTTTCCTCTCGGAGCATTGTAAGTCCAAAGTGGTAACATGGTGAATTCATAGAGTCCATAACTTTGTTCTAAAAGCATACTTTTGAATATCTTCCCTTTTATTCTCAATCGATGGTATCCCGATCAAGATCATCAATATTAGAATAAACTACCATTTTCCACGTATTTGATCAAAGAGATCATCAATTCTAGGAGAGGATACTCTATTTTTTATTGTGGCTTTATTAAGCATTCGATAATCAATGCAAATCCAAGTTTGCTCCATCCTTTTTTTCTTTTAAGTGCGAAGATGACTGAAGCACCAAGGATAGGAGACACTAATTCTGATCAACTTTGATAAAATTTCATGAATTTTTCACCAACCAGTTCTGCTTGGCCATCTATACGGCTCAGAAT